>BQNB010127019.1:1042-19507 GCA_026074375.1 Tanacetum coccineum | reverse complement strand
TGTAAATTTTACTGCATTAAATTGTATATTTTAATGCATCACAGTGTAAATTTTACTGCATTAAATTGTGTATTTTACTAGCATCACATTGTAAATTTTACTGCATTAAATTGTATATTTTAAAGCATCACAGTGTAAATTTTATTGCATTAGATTGTATATTTTACTAGCATCACATTGTAAATTTTACTGCATAGAATTATATATTTTACTGCATAAATTGTAAATTTTACTACCTTAAATTGTATATTTTACTGCATCACATTGTACAATTTACTGCATTAAATTGTATATTTCACTTCATCAGTGTAAATTTTACTGTATTAAATTAAATATTTTTTTGCATCACATTGTAAATTTAACTACATTAAATTGTATATTTTACTACATACTGCATTAAAATTGTATATTTTACTGCATTAAATTATACTGCATTAAATTGTATATTTTATTCCATCACAGTATAAATTTGAGTACATTAATATGTATATTTTACTGCATCAGATTGTAAATTTTACTACATTACAGTGTAAATTTTACTACCTTAATTGTATATTTTAATGCATCACAGTGTAAATTTTACTGCATTAATTTATTAAAAGAAAAAGTTTTATACAATTAACTAATTTGTGATTGGTGAACATGATGTATCATGTTTGACTCAACTTTAGAGGATTCTAATCCTTAATAGAGTCTCATTGTTCATGAAGTCTCCTTATTATTTTTGCTAATCACCTTTAATGCATCATAGTTATCGCATCATGGTGTTATTGCTTAGTGCATCATGATGCATTTAATGGCTACAAGTGCATCCAAAAAAATGTGAAGAGCCCAGTAAAAAATAACAAAATGGTGAATATAGTTAGACAATTTTTTGCATTGAGAATCATAAGATTATATACAATTATGAGCAGAACGTTTAAACACAATTGTGTATGCCAAGTAAGATTTTAATACATTTGGGGAAATGCAGTAAAAATATTTATCAAACATGGTAAAATTTTAACCAAAATGTGATGCCTAGAAAAACATTTGACATTTTGGTCCAAGCAGTAAAAAACAGACCAATTTAAAGGGCAGTACAAATTAACAATTGAAATGCTCGTTAAAAATATTACCAATTTTAATGCCAGTTAAAAAAATATTAACACTGTGGTGCCATTAAAATAATAACAATTTTTGATTGCGATAAAATTTATATCCGTGATGCAAAAAGTGTGATGCAGTAAAATATACAATTTAATGCATTAAAATTTATAATGTGATGCAGTAAAATATACAATTTAATGCAGTAAATTTTGCAATGTGATGTTAGTAAAGGATTAGAATCCTCTAAAGTTGAGTCAAACATGATACATCATGTTCACCAATCACAAATTAGTTAATTGTATAAAACTTTTTCTTTTAATAAAAATCATGGGCCTACTTATTTATTTTCACTCACAATAAACTTAACATGATCAATCATGTTTGACCATAACTTTAGAGGATCATTTTCCCTCTATTAAATTGATTTTAGTAATAAATGTTATATATTTTACAACTGAAAATATGTATTATAAATAATGATTTAACATCCACTACATCGGAATGTTAGTTTTTCTGCATCATAGTTATTTGTTACTACATCACTATTTAAAGCATCATATTGTTTATAGTTTAATTCAATTGTGATTCATCATGTTTACATAATATGAAATGATGCAAATAAGTTTAAACAAAATGTGAACGCACCAAGGTTTCACCCTTAAGTACCAAAAAATTTAGGTGTAATCACAGTTTTTTTTATAATTTTAGTAAAACCCCTTTTTTTTTGAACTCCAAACGGATGTCCGCCCTAAAAGTTACCCCTCCAAATAAATTGCACTAAAATGCAAATACTTTTATAAGAAAAAAAAATTGAAAATAAAAAAAAAAAATTTTGAAAAAAAAAAAAAAAAATTTGTGAAAAAGGGAAATTTTTTTCAGAAAAAAAAATTTTCCGAATATAATTAATTTTTTCAAAAAAAAAAAAAAAAATTCGAAAAAAAAAAAAATTTTCGGAAGAAAAAATTCAGAAAATTTTGTTTATTTTTTAAAATTTTCGGAAAATTTTTTTTTTTTAAATTTTTTTCAAAAAAAAAAATTGAAAATTTTCTGAAATTTTTTTCAAAATGAAAAATTCCTGAAATATTTTTTATCCAAAATTTATAAATTTTTTTTTTTCCCGAATTTTTTTTTCAAATTTATTCCCGTCGATTTTGAAAAATATCGATTTTTTCAAATTTATAAATGAAAATTTTTCTTTCCCGATTTTCGTAATTTTATTTTTTTTTCATACTTTTTGAAACTTTTTTTTCAAATATTTAAAAAAAAAAGTATCGCCTTTTGTTTATTTTTTTTCAATTTTTTTAAAATTTCAAACCTTTTTTTTTTTTTTTTTCAAATAATCGAAAATTGGAAAAAAAATAATATGAAGATTTTCATCAAAAGCTCAACTTTCAAAGTTTCACGGCAATTCCATCTAGACTACTACACAACATCATCTTTCTCTGCTAGTATATCATACAGGTATAGCTATACACACTATGCCTATCATCTATTGAGTTCTTAATTGAACCGTTTTGAAGTGACTGCTCACTTGTCACAAAACAGCGTCAATGAGTAATGAGAACAACAGATTACTCTGTCCCCCCATCATGTATCTCTAGTGGTTTACAAATGACACTTGAGGCTGCGAGAGACTAACGACACGCACTCCTATAGGAGACATCTCTCAATAGCAGATGCTGATGGTATTTAGAGAGAGCAGAGAGTGAGCCCACACGACTAGTGTCAACTTTCTCAGGACACATTACATCACATACAGAATAAGAGGGTAATGATTTTATCACAGAGAGTAATATTTTTTTTTTTTTTTAAAAATGGAGAATTTTTTTTGTTCCCAAAGTTTTTTTTTTTCGAGGGGGGGATTTTCGAAACGTTTTTTTTTTTTTTTTTTTTTTTTTTTTTTTCAAATTTTTTCCCAACTTTTTTTTTTGAAATTTTTCCCAAAAACAAAGATATCGATTTTTTTTTCAAAAAAAAAAAAATTTTCTTAAGTTTTCGAACGATTTTTTTTTTACTAAATTTTTTTTTTTTTTGATTTTTTTTTCAAAATTTTTTTTTGCGAATTTTTTTTTTTTTTTTCGCAAAAAATAAATTTTTTTGGAAATTTTTTTTTTTTTTTAAAATTTTTCCGATTTTTTTTTTTAAACGATTCGGATTTTTTTTTTGAATTTTAACTAATGTTTTAATGTTTAATTTGTTTGTGTAATTAATTATGTTGGGTTAGTTTGGATAACGGTTTTTTTTTTATAAAATTTAAAAAGTGTGAGAAGACGATAACCGAAAAAAAAAAATAAAATAAAATAAAATAAGGTAAAAAAATGACCAAAAACACCCTTGGGCTAAATTAAACAAAAAAAGGTGTGGGAGATTGAGCACCACAATGAAAAACGCCAATTCTCAATAGCCTTTTTTGTCCTAACCCCTTTTTTCTCCCATCTTAATTTTCCCGTCTAAACTCATCTCCCATCCTTCCATCGCCATCCCTATGTGTTTAGTGACGGTAGTGATGGTGTTCTCTCCTCCTTATATATAGAAATAATATATATAAATATATAATTATAAATAAAATATTATAAAAATAATATATTATATAAATAATATATATATATTATTTTAATATTTCATGAACATGATGATTGAAATATATATATATTCATACATGTGATGAGAAATTCACTTGCGCCTTAGATCCAAAAACCCCACAATATTAGGTTACGATCGTTCTTTTATTTATATCTTACGTCTCTTAATCGAAAACTTTTTATTTTAAGAAACTTTCTATTTTTGGCTAAACCTTAAGGACGATTTTTGCAATTTACTCTATATTTGTGATAATATTTAGTTATCTCGTCGAACCCTCAACAGTCAATGTGATTATCAGTTACTCATATCGATATTATTTTTCAATTATTACGAAAGTTTCTATTTTTAGAATTTACCTCATTCGTATCCATCTTTAAGTTTAAAATGTCTTACTCTTAGTAATAATAGCGTTTACTCACTTTTATTATGCCCGGCAAGTTTAGTATTAACCCGTTGACTTTTAAAAGTCAACGCCAGACTTTGTTTGACTTTGACTTTTTATACATATTTATTAATTAAGTCTGACCCGCTCCAAACGACCCGTTATATCACGTTTTCACGATTCGGACAAAGAAGAAATTTTATGCGAATTGACATTCCGGACAACTTTTTAGTTTTAGCCGAGACCTGAATCTTGACAGAAAATAACCAAAATGCCCTTTTTCAATTCTGCTGTAACTTGTATTTTCAATAAAAACGCAGATGACCATCGGTTTTGACCCGTTATATCACATTTTCGTGACTTTGACCAAGAAGAGATTTTATGTAAAACGTCATTCCGGACAACTTTCATGTTTTGCCGGAAGGCTAAAACGGAATCAAAAGTGCTCAAAACGCTCGTTTAAAAATCTGGACAGAAACTACCATTTTGCAAGAGCTATTGGAAACACTTTTAAGTTTTCAAATCTAGTTTTCGCCGTAACTTCTTCGTTATTAGGAGTTACGGGACGTTCGAATTACCGAAACGTACATTAGGATGAACTCTATCATATTTCAACATCAAAAATAAGTTTTTATGATTTTTTGAACCTCGTTTTTTGTGCCAAACCTACTGTTCGAATTTACTTTTTTAAAACACCATAAAAATCATTTTCTCAATCACCCAATATCATCATCTAAGCCCATTCGACGCAAGTATAATCGGATTTCATCACACCCAATAACTCTAAATCGATTAAATCACAAAAACAAAAATAACACAAGTATTAAAAATACTTACAAAGCTATATTAAGCAAGATCGGACAATACTTGAACTCGATTCGCCTCTTTTTGTGTCTAGCCGAACTCGAACCAACCCCAAAAACCAAAACCGGGCTTTTTCCATTTAAACCGAGCATTTAATAATGTTTATCTAGCTATTTTAAACACCTCTTTTTAACGAAATTGTTTGAAACTAACCGGATTCTAACTCTGAAAATACTCATTACATGTGTTATTTTATTGCGTAGATGTGTAGGAAATGAAGAGAGGATTCGGAAAATATAAGTTGATCGGAATGCATGTGATTTTTCCGGTGACCATGACCGTTTTCGGTGACCGGAAAACTTTTCCGATGGTGGTGTATGGTGGTTTCCGGCCTAACAAAGAAAAAGGGGGATAGAAGGTGTGTGTGTTTTGTAAAGATTAAAATATGTGTGTAGGAGTTGGTATTTATAAAAAAATACTTTGGTCTCTTGCCACATTTAGCCCCTCCATCCTTTAAGTCTTCTATTTTTAGTACGAAGGTTATTTATTTCGTTAAGTAACCGAGCAAAGGCTTGGGATTATACTTTCGTGACTAAATTTGTTTCCGTCACATTAATTAAATTTTAAAACATTTAATAAAATGTGTACATTTTAAAACTTGAATCCGGCTCAAGACAAGGAACAAAATGACGATATTCATAAATAAATAAAAATTACGATCTTAAAAATAATAACGAGTCGCGTCGTACATTTTTACGTTGCTTAAAACGTTTAACGAACACGCGGTCAAACGTCGACTCGCGAAACGTCAAAAATAAATATTTCAAATTTCCGTTCGTAATAAAATACGAAAATAATTATTTACGACAAATAAAATTTTAAATGTTGACGTTCACTCACACGAATTTATAAAATAATAATTATGATGTCGGACTCGCGATTGTCATACGCGTCGTGAAACTCGGGTTGTTACAAATACACATCTTCAAAATCCAATTTACCAGTTCTTATTTTACCTTTCCCAGAAATTTTCCCTCCTTTGGAATTACCTCCAAAGGCAACAAATCCTCCATCAATTTCATCATAATCTATAAGACAGGATCTGTTTCTAGTCATGTGCCTAGAGCATCCACTGTCAATGACCCTTTTATCCTTCAAATGTTGCTGTAGATTGCCCTTAGTGTCTGAGCTTGAAGAACTTGAAGAACCTGAAGAAGTATAAGTCATAAGTGCAAAATTGGTTGGACCTTCTTCTGCTTGGTCACTCCAATCATAGCTAAAGCCATCACATTGAGACACTAATGCATTAGAAGTAGTTTCCTCAACTGGCACAGTCCTTCTGGTAGGTTCCCTGTTCCTTTGTCTTGATTCCTGGGTACCCTGTACTCCCTAGCAAAATGACCTCTTCTGTGGAAATTAAAGCATTCCACCTTGGTCTTGTCAAATCCAATGGTATCGGTCCCATTAACACCTAGATTCCTTCCTGTCTTCTTGAGAAATCTCTTTGCTCTCATTGTAAGCATTGCCATCTGCCACTTCAAGTCCATTTCCTCTAAATCATCAGGATCAAGTTGCTTTAGGTCTTCATTGTCTAATTGTGAACTATTAGACTGACTAGCAAAAAAGGAGTAGATCACAGCATCACTCATACTATCAACATTTGGTAACGTAGAACCATTAGCCTTGGAGTTAGCAGCAGAAACACCATGAGCAGTCTTAACTGCTTCATTGGTGCTGCCAGTGATATTAGAAGACACAAAAGCTATGTTTTGTGTGTTTTGGCTTGTGCTAGATGACCCCATGACTTCAACTTCATAAATCTTCAGATTGTTATACAAGTCATCCATGCTTAGAATTTCTAAATCTGGTTTGTTCCTTCAAATTAGGGTTTGAGTCTTCCACTCAAATGGCAGACTTCTTAATAACTTCAGATTCACATCTTCTTAAGAAATAGTTTCTCCATGAATCTCTAGCTGACTGACCAGCTTTTGCAGCCTATCATAGATCTAGTCAACTCCTTCTGAGCTTTTTCCATTGAAATTCTTATATTGTTGTTTAAGAAGTGTCTTCAGTACTTTCTTTGACTCCTTATTACCTCCAAACCTCTTCTCAATAGCTTCCATCAGATACTTGGCACTTTTGTAGGTGTTGAACTTTAGTTGATGTTCATTAGGGAGAGCCATCAACAAAGTACCACTTGCCTTTAACTCATTCTTCCTTGCAAGCTTCTGATCTGCAGTAGTAGAAGGTACTGCTGTCTCAACACCATCAACAGTTCTGGTTGGCAGAGGTGAGTCACCATTTAAGATTACTTCCCAAAGAGCATAATTAGTCATTATGAAGTATTGTTCGATCCTCATCTTCTATAGCTCAAATTCATTTGGATTGAGCACTGAAAGTTTTGCAGCAGCAACCACTTGTGCAGATACTGACTCCATCTTTTCTTGAAACAAATAGATCTTGTGTGTAGAATGGTTCTTCTTATTCAAAGTTTCTCAACCAAGCTCTGATACCTCTTATTGATCCCAACTTGAATAGATCTTGCTTAGCTTGGTTAAGGCTTAGTTTTATTGAATAACTCCAAGACAACTATGGTAGAAACTTTGATTGAATATATCAATGACTATGCGGAATCTAGTCTATGATACAAAGAAGAATAATCAATAAAACAATAATGAACAAGATTGTATAATACCAAACTTTAAGCTTGAGTATATCAATACAAACACTCTTAATAGTGTTAGGGTTATACAAAACCGTGAAGCTATATCAAAACGATTTCTAGACGAGATATGTTTCTATACCTTAGGACCTCCTTTTATACACCAAGGAGTCCTAACAGGTTTACAATATATTCCTAAGTTATCATGATCTTCTAATCAAATAACTTATACGTATCTTTTACTAAAATATCTTATACTTATCACATAAGCAGTACTAACATATATACTAACAGTACTAACTTAACTCTAGCAGCAGAAACACTCTAACAGTCTTAACTTTTACACTAGCATTTGTAACTTTACTCTAGCAGTAGTAATGACTTAGAATACTTCCTGCAGTCTTCACCAGCAGTAGAAACATAACTAGCAATAGTAATTTCCATATTAGCAGCAGTAACTTCAACAACACTTAGATATCTTTTAATCCCAACAAAGAAACCACCATGCATAATCTTTATAAAGTTAATTTTTGAGGGTTTTTGATTTTGAAGGGTTTAATTAAATTGGGTATAATTGAAGCATCAAGTGTGTATATGCAAGGGTTTTTACAAGTTCTTGAGCAATAAAAAGTTAGGGTTTTATAAAAAAGGGGTGTTTGATGTAACACTCTGATAATTCACATAGCAGCGGAAGC
Source organism: Tanacetum coccineum (assembly GCA_026074375.1). Lineage (NCBI taxonomy): Eukaryota > Viridiplantae > Streptophyta > Magnoliopsida > Asterales > Asteraceae > Tanacetum > Tanacetum coccineum. Next base: position 11,292 of record BQNB010127019.1, on the reverse strand, counting down.
TAAATTGGGGTATTACTTCATGAATCAATAGTCTTAATCATAGAAAATGACTCATAAAGAGACGTTTGGAAAATTTAGTTATCATTCAATATCATATCAGAGTTTTACAAAAGGAGGTCCCAAAATACATTTAAAACATAAAATTTGAATGATAACAAGTTTGGATGCCTGCAAGTCCATGCCACTCCGTGCCTTAAACTGCTTAGTAACCTAAGATAAACATGTTAAAAATGTCAACACAAAGGTTGAGTGAAATTCATAGGTTTGTAATGAAATGGTTGAATACAAGTCATCATAAGTGGTAATAATTGTACAATTACAATTATCATAGAAAACAGTATTATTGCCCTAAGCTCATTAACTCAAACATTAACATGGAAATCACCTCAATGACATTATTAAGGAACAACTGTCCTCTTGGAAAGGTAACTTGCCAAAGTTACCCATTATTCTCAAATATAGTGCGTTTGATTACCTCATGTACAGGTAAACACAAACGGGATTCGTCAATCCTGATAGATCTATCCACAATATTCGCGTTTACTCGCAAGTGATTAATGGTTCATGATTAAATGATATTGGCAGTAAAGGTAAACCTAGGGAATAACATATCAGGATAACATATAGTTGGAAAACACTTGTATTCATGGTTTATAGCATGTATCTCCCCATGGAGTTTGTAAAATCGTATAAAGGTGTGACTATGAACTCACCTTGATAATGTAGTTGATTGAAGTCAAAAGTGACTCAAATAGAAATTAAAGGCTTTGACACGCAACCTATGGTACTATGTCAAGTATTAGTTCGATTGTTTACATTTCAAACTTTACTTTATAAAGTTTAATGTCAATATTAATTTGGTTTATTAACTTGTGAAGATATCGTATCACTGTTCGGGCTATCATAATCCAGAGGTCATGTAGTAAACGTTTGAGGAGCTAGGACACTTTAAATCGTAAATCCAGCAACTCGTAAAAACGTCTAGCCAAATGAAAGCCCCTCACATAAAATTTCCTAGTAACGTGATACGTTATAGTTTAAATGATTAGATTTTATCTTTTTAAGTTTCTTCAAAACCTAGTGGATGATAAATTATGTTAAATATATACCATAATTATTTTTATATGTTTCAATCGATGAATGATACGATAAATGTGTCGGGTTTTAATAAAATCGAGTCTTATAATGTTTAAATATATTTTTGTTATTAAATATAAAAATATTACATTTTATACCTTTGAGAACTTAAAAATGGCAATATAGACCCTTGGTATATATATTTTACAATTTAAACCCTTTTATATATATTTTTAAACATTTAACCCTTTACTTTCAAGTATGGAAAAACAGGCCCTTGTGGTTTTAACTTTAGGATAGTTACACTTTTGGCACAAAAATTTAATAGTTTCAAAATTTACAATATATACCCCTAAAGGGCAAATCGATTTGTATTTATAGTCCAAATTTCACATACTTTGTATTTTTATTCTTGAAATTAATTTGCAGCATATAGCTTATCATAATAAGCTAAAATAAGTTGGATTTTACGAGCTTATAGCTTATGAAATGAGCTTATGAGCTCGAAATCTCAAAATGGGTGCGTTTGGTTTTGAAACTAAGACCTGAAAGCTTAGAGCTTTTAGAGTTGGTTTCCAAGCTTTTAAAAATGATAAAGGAGCTTATAGGAATAGCTTACAAGATCAGCTTATAGCTTAAAGCTTATTAGGCTTTTTGAAAATAGCTTTTTGGATTTATAGAGGTGTGTTTTGTTTAGGAAAACCAAACGTGTAGCTTAGGGTTTAAGGGCTTAAACGAGTGGCTTAATCAAAGCTTAAAAATGATCTAATAGATACAAAGAGCTTATTGAACGAGTGGTAGGACTTACAAGAGCTCGAATGGGTCGAAAATAGCTTGATATGGGTCGAAAACTTGGAGATGAATCAAGAATCTCTTGTCTTCTTAAACCCTGATTCCAAAATAGCTTAATCTTTACTTGTTCTCTTCTAGAGCTTGACTAGATCATGGTTTCAAGAATTGGTTTAGTTTTGTGGTGAGTTTTTAAAAATGTGCATGTTTCGGGTATATATAGGCTTGAAATAGGAGTGGAGGCCAAGTTTGTGTAGAGTAGTGGCCAAGTTCTATCAAGGGTGACTAAGGGAAGCTATAGCATAGCTTAGAAAGGTGTTAGAAGGTGGAAGGGGTTTGGTTCACCAAGGAGGTGATAAGGAGGTGGTGACGTGGCGGAATGGTGGTGAAAGGGGGGTTGACTAGGTGTTTTACTTAGAGCACAAGGTAGAGACAAGGTGGTAGGCAAGGTGGTGCATCATGGTGAAGTATGCTTGCTAGGTTTTGGCTTGGTTCGACACTAGTTAAGGGGTATCGGGTTGTTTAGGGTTTCAGTTTAGGGTTAGGGTTTAGGATGAGCTATGGGGCGAAAATTAGAGGGAAAAATAGTTTAAATGTTGTGCTAGATGAGTTTGAAACTTGTGCTAGATAGATTGTACGAAATCTCTATAGAAATTGGAGGGAAAATATGAAATTCGAATGTTGTTCTTTACCGGGTTGTACCTTAGGCTTAAAAGAGTTGTACAAGGGTTTAGGAGGGAAATGTTATTCTATTTTTGTGTATTGTAACCTTGTACACATACTTTATTAGTTTGTACATTTGGATTGTAATGAAACATTAATGTAGTCAGGGTTTTGATATAAACGTTAACGTATAAAGTCCGTTTTATAATAAACATTATGAATGGTACGTTAAATAGATAACGTATGTGGTAAAAATGGTTATTAAAACATATTGCTTGACATATTATAACGTTTACTTAATATAAACGTTGATGGAATTGGCATTGGTAGTTGCGTGAGCTCGTTTACTTCGGAAATATAAGTTACGTTACATAATGGATAGAATAAAAACAAAACTATTTCCGTAAAAATGGTTCTATTAAACATAATAGATGGATAATTACACTGAGAAAAATTATGGGTTGTTATAGTCTCCCAACCATAAATAAATCTCGTCCTGAGATTTAGTTGGATGTTGGAGTGATGTTTGGAAATAGATGTGGATATTTGGCACGAATTTGATCTTCGCGTTCCCACGTAAATTTTGGTCCTCTTTTAGAGTTCCACCTTACTTTAACTATAGGGATACGACTTTGTTTTAGTTGCTTGACTTCTCGATCCATAATTTTTATTGGTTTTTCCACAAAATTGAGTTTGTCATCGAGCCGAAGCTCTTTCATTGAAGTGACGAGGGATTCGTCAGATAGTCATTTCTTTGTGGAAGGTACTGTGGACATTATTGAGTTCTTCAGGAATCTCAAGTGTATATGCCACTGGGCCGACCCTTTTAAGGATCTTAAATGGTCCAATGTACCGGGGGTTAAGCTTTCCTCGCTTTCCGAATCGGATGACACCTTTCCGAGTGAGACCATTTAACCTAAAACGATCTCCAACTTGGAATTCCAAAGGCTTCCGCCTTACATTAGCGTAACTTCTTTGCCGATCTCTTGCAGCTAGCTTGCAAGCGTTGTCGAATTTGTACTATCTTTTCAGTGGTTTCATAGATTATCTCTGGTCCCGTGAGTTGGACATCTCCAACTTTGGCCCAACAGACAGGTGATCTACACTTTCGACTATAAAGTACCTCGAATGGTGCTGCCTTAATACTGGCATGGTAACTGTTATTGTAGGAAAATTCTACCAGTGGTAAATATCTCTCCCATCCTTTTCCAAAATCTATAACACAGGCTCAAATCATATCTTCGAGTGTTTGGATGGTTCTCTCACTTTGTCCATTAGTCTCGGGATGATATGCCATACTCATGTCTAATTGAGTAACCAAAGCACTTTGCATTGACTGCCAGGATGTGAAATGACTGTCACGATCTGATATGATGGATATTGGCACTTTATGTCGTGAAACTATCTACTTTATATATAACCTTGTAAGGGTTTCCATACTATCTATCTCTCTGGTAGGGATGAAATGTGCTAATTTTGTAAGGCGGTCTACAATGACCCAAATTGTGTCATGTCCGCTTGATGTTTTAGGTAGTTTTGTAACGAAGTCCATTGTTATTCTTTCCAATTTCCATGTAGGAATCTCTGGTTGTATCAGTAAGCCGGATGGCTTCTGACATTCTGATTTAACTCTAGAGCATGTCAAACACTTGCCGACATATTCAGTGATAATTGCCTTCATGTTAGGCCACCAATAGAGTTTCTTTAGATCCTGATACATCTTGTCAAAACCTGGGTGAATGGAATACTTCGATTTATGAGATTCATGCATGCTTAAGTCCCTCAAATTACCAAAGAGTGGTAACCAACTTTGATTCTTGATACATCGGGTTCCATCAGGACGTACTTCAAATGCTTTGTCCATTCCTCGTAGGTTCTCAGCTTTGATGTTCTTTTCTTTAATTGCCTCAGTTTGGGCTTTGAGGATTCGTGATGGTAATTTTGGGTAAAGGGTTATGACCAATTCTCTAACTTGGAGTGGTTTGATTCGTTCCTTCCGGATTAAGGCATCCGCCACAACATTTTCCTTTCCATGATGGTAGCGAATCTCACAATCATAATCTGCAAGCAATTCTAACCAACGACGTTGTCTCATGTTCAACTCTTTCTGATCAACGATATGCTAAAGATTTTTATGATCAATGAACACAATACACTTTGTGCCATACAGATAGTGTTTCCAAATTTTAAGAGCGAACACTACAACTCCTAATTCGAGGTCGTGTGTTCTATAGTTCTCTTCATAAGGCTTAAGTTGTAGGGACGCATATGCAATAACTTTTTCTTTTTGCATTAATACCGCTCCCAGACCTTGATGTGATGCATCACAGTAAATGACAAAGTTATCGTTTCCTTCTGGTATTGCTAAGATTGGAGCTTCAAATAATTTTCATTTTAGTAGTTGGAAGGCTGACTCTTGGTTTTCTCCCCAGATATACTTTTTGTTTTTCTAGGTTAATTCAGTTAAAGGTCTTTGCAATCTTCGAAAAACCTTCGATGAATCTCTGATAGTAGCTGGCAAGTCCTAAGAATTTGCGTACTTCTATGGGTGTAGTAGGATATGCCCAATTCTTAATTGCTTCAATCTTGGCAGGGTCAACGTGAATTCCTTGACTGTCAATCACGTGCCCGAGAAATTACACGATACTGATCCAGAAATCACATTTAGAGAACTTGGCATATAATTTCTCCTTTGTAAATAATTCCAGTATTATTCTTAGGTGATCAACGTGTTCTTCTTTGTTATGAGAGTAGATAAGAATATCATCAATGAACACTATCACAAATTTATCCAAGTATGGTTTACACATACGGTTTATGAGGTCCATGAACACAGCAAGCGCATTAGTTAAACCAAATGGCATCACTTAGAATTCGTAGTGTTCGTACCGCATTCTAAAAGCAGTCTTGGGAATATCTTCATCCCTGACTCTCAGTTGATGATAGCCTGATCTTAAGTCAATCTTGCAGGTGCGTTAGTTAAACCAAATGGCATTACTTGGAATTCGTAGTGTCTGTACCGTGTTCTGGATAGCAGTCTTGGGATATATTCATCTTGAATCAGTTATTTGGTTGATAGTTTGATCTTAGTCAATTTCGAATAAAACACTCGAACCTTAAAGTTGGTCAAATAAATCATCGATCATGGGTAATGGGTAACGATTCTTTACGGTGAGTTTATTCAACTCCCTATAATCGATACACATTCTAAAAGATCCGTCTTTCTTTTTAACAAATAAGATAGGAGCTCCCCAAGGCGAAGTACTTGGTCGGATAAAACCTCTGTCTGCTAACTCCTGTAGTTGGTCAAATAGTTCCTGCATTTCTGAAGGAGCTAATCTGTAAGGTGCTCGGGCTACTAGTGCCGCTCCAGGAATTAAATCGATTTGGAATTCTAGTTGATGAACTGGAGGAAGGCCGGGTAGATCTTTAGGAAAAACTTCCAAAAATTCTCTGACTACCGATATATCTTCCAGTCGTTTTTTGTCTGACTTCTTCTCCATTACTTGGGCTATGAAAACTTGATATCCCCTGGATATATATCTTTCGGTTTTAATACAGGATATGAGGATTAGTCGGGTTTTACTTCGATCACCTCGGATGATTAAAGTTTCATCGTTGATGGGGATGTGGACGACTTTCTCGTCACAGATAATTCTAGCATGGTACTTGGATAACCAATCCATACCAATAACGACGTCGAAACTACCGAGTTTAACCGACATGAGATCAATTTTGAAAGGTTGGTTTAACAAGATCAGAGTGCAACCCTGGATAACGGTATTAGTGCCTACTAGGTTTCTATCGGCCATTTCAATGTCGTAAGTAATATCTAGTGTAATTGGTGGGATATTAAGCATAGAAGCAAGAGATATATATACAAAACTTTTATCGGCTCCTGAATCAAATAATACTCTAGCTAGATTTTAGTTTAGAAGGAATGTACCTGTGACTACGTTTGGGTCTTGGTGAGCATTCCTGTCCCTCAGCAAGTATGCTCTTCTATGGGCATTGTTGTTTGCTTTTGGGCACTGGTTTCTGTGATGCCCTTTCTCTCCACAGGCATGACAAGTTACTAACACTGGTTGCAGGTTGCTTCCAGTGGCTGGCCCTTTGTTTCTGCAGTTACTGGTCAGATGACCCACCTTGTTGCAAGTCTGACACTTGACAGTGCAAGGTCCTGTGTGATGCAGGGCGCATCTTTTACATAAGTGAAGGTTTCCAGCATACATATTGTTTTCAGTTGGAGTGGCAGCATAAGCCCTGACAGTTTCTTGCCTTCTATTTTGTTGTTGGCAGTGATCATTGTTGCGGTAGTTATTGTTGTTGTTACTGTTGTTTTGGTAGTTGTTGTTGGTGAAGGTTCTTCTATCATCAAACTTTCGTTTGTGATCATTGGTTCCTTGCACAGAATTGTACTTTGTTACTTGATCCATTAACCTCTGGGTTATGGTAATGGCTTCCTCCAAAGTTTTAGGCTTTGAAGCGGTAACATTTCCTTCAATACTTCTGGGTAATCCCCCAATGAAGACTTCCATAAGTTTCTCAGAATTTGGAACCATAGTTGGGCATAAAACTGCCAATTCCTGGAATCTTCTAACGTAAGTCTTGAGATCATTTCCTTTTATAGTCAAATTTTAAAATTCATCTTCCATTTTCTTAACCTCGGTTCGAGGACAATACTTATTTATTAAGAGCTTTTTAAATTCAGACCAGGGAATCTTGTAGGCTTCCTCTATTCCAATAGGCTGGGTGAATGAATTCCACCAGGACAAAGCTTCTTCAGTTAGTGTACCAGTAGAAAATTTTACTTTGCAGTCCTTGATACAGTTGCTACGAGAAAATACCGATTCAGTTCATTTAAACCAGTAGATGAGGCTAACAACGCCTTCTGTTCCTTTGAAATTGAAAGGTTGGCAGCTCATAAACTCTTTGTAACTACATTTTCTTGCTACATGAGTTTCTCTTTGTCGGGTGTTCCTATTGGTATTGTTAGTATTTGCCATGGTAGCAGCTTGTGCTTCCAGAGCTATGGCAACACTATCAGCAACTAGTTTCTTGATGGCGGCCTGAGTCATGGCTGGTGCTGCAGATGTTGATGTCCTCTTGGGAGCCATTCTATCAACATTTACAAGTCAACACAAAATAAGAATCCATACAATGATATAGTCATATCATAAGTCATAGTCAAAATTTTCATACATAGTGATATTAAAATCATTTGACATAAATACTTATTTGATACAAGTTCTAACAAAGAAATACACATCCTTTGATATTACATTGCAGGATATAACAAAAAAATTTAGAATCTAGGACTTCCAAAGATGGACACTCTAACAAGCATCTAACTCATTAGGTTCCTCCAGGACTGGTTTACTTCCCAATGGTTGTGGTATAATCCATAATGAGTTATCTAACTCTGCGAAGATAGACTCATCAAAGGAATAGTCTGGCGGTGGTGTAGTTGACCTAACTAGTGATGAAGATCCAACTAATGAAGACGGAGATAATGATATGGGTAATCCAACAGGAGGCTCAGTGTCTTTAGATGGTGTAGGTGGGATCATATGTTCAATATCTTGAGCATATATCATATCTGGATACAAAGGTTCAAGAAAACCTGGTGGTAAGAGAGCCATAGTAACTTGCATACATAAAGATATGATACACGAATAACCTTAACACATGGTATAGGATAGACAACCACGACATACATAATCGGTATCATGAAACAGCGAGGTATAACGGAATCACAACTACATTATGTCATAAATAACTTGTCTACATATTTTACATAACCAAAATTTGACAAGTGTCGATTATTTATGCCACGCATCTCGTGGTTGGATTCGAAACAAAAGTTGTAAATGACAAAGATCTAGTCTAATAGTCTGGTGGTCCTCCCTAGTGGTTCTTGAGCTCATGCATCATGTCCAGAAGACTCTTCATATCTAATCGGTGGCGAACCTGGATATCCTCGATGATCATCTCTAGAGTAGAAATCCTGACGCAAACAAGAACAATCCCGTCGTCATGCCTTATTTGCTCTCTTTGAAATTCAGAAATCTGGGTATGGGCTTCTTGAAGTTCGGTTTCTAGTTGGTCAAAATCTCGCTGTATGATTACTCGACCATTACCAAGACCTTCTATCTTATCTTCCATGTGCTCAATGCGATCAAGAGGGAGCTCATCTAAGTGATTCAAAATAGCATCGATTTGTTCCTCATGGCGCTCTAGACACGTCACATGAGAACTCTCTCCAATCTTAAATACATGAGGTGGGGCAGAAAAATCAGTAGAGGAGGATGATAGGAAATGGGCTCGTTTTTAAGGTGGCAAAATCTCCTCGGGAAGAAAGAAATCTTAGGGATCAAATAGTAGTGATGGTGGTAACACTGGAGATGGAGGCAAAACAGTTGGTGGAGCAATAGGAGCTTGTGGTAGAGGAATAGGTGATTCATTACTAGTAGCATTATATGCTTGCATGACCTTCATATACGGATCATCATGGAAAGGTTAGATGGTTAGCGAGGCCAAAAGATCCTTAGATAGATCCTCTAAAGGGTCAAAATAAGTGTTTCCCGATGAGGCTGGGGAATAGTCCGGTGAAGCCGAGGTATAGTCAGGAGTAATTGTAGAGGAAAAAACATCCTCAACATCAAAATCAGATAGGATGATAATAGGGTGGGTGGATGTAGACATAATTATATAACAACCCAGTAGAAAATAACATAAGTTATTTATATTTAATCAATAGTTATGTATCTTTACATACTATTCAAGAAATGTAGTGGCACGGAGGACTTTCTTGGATGGCAAATAGTTATAGTTTAGGTTTTAACCTTGTTCTCTATAACTCATGAGCTCTGATGCCAATCTGTAACACCCCGATAATTCACATAGCAACGAAAGCTAAATTGGGGGTATTACTTCATGAATCAACAGTCATAATCATAGAAAACGACTCATAAAGAGACGTTTGGAATATTTAGTTATCATTCAATATCATATCAGAGTTTTTCAAAAGGAGGTCCAAAATACATTTAAAACATAAAAGTTGAATGATAACAAGTTTGGATGCCTGCAAGTCCATGTCACTCCATGCCTTAAACTGCTTAGTTACATGAGATAAACATGCTAAAAAGGTCAACATAAAGGTTGAGTGAAATTCATATGTTTGTAATGAAATGGTTGAATATAAGTCATCATAAGTGGTAATAATTATACAATTACAATTATCATGGAAAATAGTATTATTGCCCTAAGCTCATGAACTCAAACGTTAACATGGAAATCACCTCAGTGACATTATTAAGGAACAACTGTCCTCTTGGAAAGGTAACTTGCCAAATTTACCTATTATTCTCAAATGTAGTGCGTTTGATTACCTCATGTACAGGTAAACACAATCGGGATTTGTCAATCATGATAGATCTATCAACAATATTCGCAACACTCGCAAGTGATTAATGGTTCATGATTAAATGATATTGGCAGTAAAGGTAAACCTAGGTAATAACATATCAGGATAGCATACAGTTGGAAAACACTTGTATTTATGGTTTATAGCATGTATCTCCCTACGGAGTTTGTAAAAACATATAAAGGTGGGACTATGAACTCACCTTGATAAGGTAGTTGATTGAAGTCAAAAGTGACTCAAATGGAAATAAACGGCTTCGACACACAACCTAGGGTAATATGTCAAGTCTTAGTTT
>BQNB010127018.1:0-14466 GCA_026074375.1 Tanacetum coccineum | reverse complement strand
TAAAAATGGGACTATGAAACTCACCTGAATGCTCAAAACGCAGCTTCTAATTCCTATCTCACAGCTAAACAAATAAATAAACACGGTTACACGCGACCAAGCTAAAAGCACTAGCCCATGTAACACACATATGATGGATGTATAAGGGTGTGATTAACCATCATGGGTCACCCCGACACCATGCCCAACCTTAACCACTTCATTAACACATTACACTAGTTAACTACAATTTGTTCAAAAATACAGAATTTTAGTGTGACTTTACCCTCTCAAAACCCTTACTTGCTGACCTTAATAAATTATATCAAAATTTATCTAAGCTCATTTATGAGTTTAATAACTACATTGTGATTCCCAAGATCCCATTACATGTGTAACTATCCCAAATAAAATTCAACTTCAAAACTGTCCCAATTCGGATCTGATTGCATACTAAAATGTATGGCCCTAATTACCCTACTTAGACACACAATCAGAAGCTATCCTTCTAGGGTTTCTTTATATACATATAGAACTTAATCACTGTAGATTGGCTAACCTTAATTCCACTTTTAAGTTAGGGTTTTACCCTCCTAAACATGACCTAATTCTGACCCGTATTTACTGTTTTGACAACTTTTCTTGTAACCAATATTTAACCAACTTCCAGAACTCCAAATCATTCGAGGCCAGACTTTTTGAAAAATAGACTCTTTGAACTACAATTTAGGCACTTGAATCATATCAAAACACGTTTTTAACATCTAGATATCATCAGTTGAACACAACCCTAAATTCTGCTCAACTCTAAATCATGAATTAAAGCGATCTAACCCTAACCATTTACACCAATATGATCCTAATTAAACCCTAAACACTCTAGCATGATTAAAACATCCTTAATTACAGAAGTTTTTAAAACCCTAATGATCCATCATATTAATTGTTACATGATTTAAAGAAAACTAAACAACTAGGGTTAACGAACATACCTAAACCTTGATTCTTGAAACACTAAATCACCAACTTGTTCTTGATAAAAAATATTTTTTTTCTTCTTCTTGAGGGTTTCGGCGATCACAAGGGGAGAGTAATAGAAAAAAGTAATTTAGGGTTTTATTGGTTTTGTATTTATACTAATTGTAATCAAATTGTTTCCTTTTTTTTCTTTTCTTTAAACTGGCCGAACACCCCTTTATTTATATTTATATTTATTTTTTTTTTATTAACTAATTATTTTCATTACCTTAAGTTTTTATAAAAACCTAAGCTAATTTGGTTAAACCTTTTTACATAAATGCAACTTACTAAACTTTCTAAAAATAACTTTTCATTTCATAATTCACTTTCTATATTTAGTTTTATTATTTAGAAAGTTTCCTACAAACTTCCATATTTTTTACTCACTTAACTTATCTCCAACTATATAACATTTCCCATAAACGCTTAAACGCAAAATCACCACTATTGACGTAGAATGCGTGCAATATCGTCTTTCTTTTCCTTTATCACTATAATGTGAACAATTGAATTACTCAACACAATGTGCTATATGTAATTTATGTGTGCCAAGTGGTTTGAATAGGTGCATGATATCGTTTTTAAGTGTATGATCATCTCATTTTGTGTGCATTAGTTTTTGGTGTTGAGTATTCAATTTGTTCACTTATAGTGATAATGGAAAGGAAAGACGTATTGCACGCAATGCTACGTCAATAGTTGGATGATTTTGTGTTAAGCGTTTATGGGAAATGTATTATGTTGGAGATAAGTTAAGTGAGTAAAATATGGAAGTTTGTAGGAAACTTTCTAAATATAAAAAGTGAATTATGAAATGAAAAGTTATTTTTAGAAAGTTTAGTAAGTTGCGTTTATGTAAAAAGGTTTACCCAAATTAGCTTAGGTTTTTATGAAAACTTAAGGTAATGAAGATAATTAGTTAATAAATAAATAAATAAACAAAAAATATAAATAAAGGGGTGTTCGGCCGGTTTAAAGAAAAGAAAAAAGGAAACAATTTGATTACAATTAGGATTCTATGAGTATAAATACAAAACCAATAAAACCCTAAATCACTTTTTTTCTCTTCCTCTCCCCTTGTGATCGCCGAAACCCTCAAGAAGAAAAAAAAAAGTTTTTTTTTATCAAGAACAAGTTGGTGATTTAGTGTTTCAAGAATCAAGGTTTTAGGTATGTTTGTTAAACCCTAGTTGTTTTGTTTTCTTTTTAAATCATTGTAACAATTAATAGATGGATCTTTAGGGTTTTAAATAACTTCTGTAGTTATGATGTTTTTAATATGCTAGAGTGTTTTAGGTTTAAATTAGGATCATTTTGGTGATATGGTTTTAGGGTTAGATCGCTTTAATTCATGATTTAGAGTTGAGCAAAATTTAGGGTTGTGTTCAACTGATGATATCTAGATGTTAAAAATATGTTTTGATATGATTCCAGTGCCTAAATTGTAGTTTAAAGAGTCTATTTTTCAAAAAGTCTGGCCTCGAATGATTTTGAGTTCTGGAAGTTTGTTAAATGTTGGTTACAAGAAAAGTTATCAAAACAGTGAATACGGGTCAGAATTAGGTCATGTTTAGGAGGGTAAAACCCTAACTTAAAAGTAGAATTAGGGTTACCCAATCAACAGTGGTTAAGTTCAATATGTATATAAAAACACTCTAGAAGGATAGTCTCTGATTATATGTCTAAGTATGGTAATTAGGGCCATACATTTTAGTGTGCAATCAGATCTGAATTGGGACAGTTTTGAAGTTTGATTTTATTTAGGATAGTTGGACATGTAATGAGTGGTTGGGATTTACAAGGTAGTTAGTAAACTCATAAATTAACTTAGGTGATTTTTGGTATAATTTATGAAGGTCAGCAAGTAAGGGGTTTGAGTTAGTAAAGATACACTAAAATTCTGCATTTTGGAATAAATTGTAGTTAACGAGTGTAATGTGTAAATGATGTGGTTAAGGTTGGGCATGGTGTCGGGGTGACCTATGATGGTTAATCAATCCCTTAGACATCCATCATATGTGTGTTACATGGACTAGAGCTTTTAGCTTGGTCGCGTGTAACCGTGTTTATTTATTTGTATAGTTGCATGATAGGAATTGAAAGCTGTGTTTTGAGCATTCAGGTGAGTTACATAGTCCCGCTTTTTAAATTGTTATTAAACTTGGGATGGAAATGATGCAAGTGTTGAAATATGTTTTGAATTCCTGTAATTGTGTGTTAGTGTAAATGCATAGACTATTATGTGACTGATATGCGTTATGTGCTACATGTTATGTGATATGATATTGACGTGTGGCCTAGTCAGGAGGGTTACTTGCGGGTATCCATGGCCTGAGCTAGAGGGAAAGAGATTTGGTATGATCCAAGAGCGATATGGGTCGTTTGCTTGGTGTTTGAAGGATCAGATGGGTATGCCTACCCAGTATATGATTTGTTGGTTTGATTGATTGGATTGAATTGCATGTTAGCTTGTATGTTAGTTAGCATAATTGTCATGCAAAAGTATTGTTTTATAATCACAGTAATTGGATAAATTGGTTTGAAACAGATTGAATATGTGTGTCTGAAAACCTATGTTTCTCACCAACCATTGATGTTTGTCATATAACCCCATCATTTTCAGGTATTCATCAGGATGAGTTTAAAGTTAGGAAAATGGGATAGATGGGACGTAGGTTGCTGGCGACCTAGTTTTAGGTTATCTAGATTTCGTTATTTGTTTTGGATGAAGTGTTAATTGTTTTGCTTTGTTAGGATGTATGAATGTTTGCATGTCATGACGTTGGCATGAACTGCCTTCATTTCAATGTCAGACGCCTTTTGGATTTTGTTGATGTGTTTGGGTCTTTTCATGACATTGCGTGTCTATACCTTGTATTTTTTGCATGTTTTAGTTTCTCTTATAGACGCCATTGTGTTGTGATGGATTCCCTTTCTCGGTCGCGTCTGCGGTTTCCGCCTTGGCAGGGTATGAACAAGTGCTAGAGATTATTGCAGCTCAAAAGAGCTAATGGCACTTCGGTTATCACAAGATAGGGGAATCTTATTGAAGGCAAAAAACCATACGTCTGTAAGCTGGACCTCATATTAAGTATTGAGACAACTCTATCTAGACATGTAATGTATTCAGCCTATCGTGGTTGAGAATCACAATGCGCTTCTGTTTTTGGTGACCAGTGACTAATTTATCTCAAGAACTGGCATTTCCTGTTGTACTTTTGCGTGTGTCTTGACAACCTGCATGGTTCCGCACTTGGCTTATAATACCATTCCCCATATCAAATAACTTATCGTGTATTCTCTCATATATTTTATCCACACATAATCCCAGCCTTATATCTGCATAGGCTGTAAGGCCATAGCGGTGTATTTGGATACAAAGTCCCCAATTAATGGTTCCTCTGAGATACCATAGACCCATTTAAGTGCTTCAAGGTGCTTTTTGGTAGGCGAAGCCTGATACCTAGCACACATGCATACGCGAATACAAGGTCGGGTCTGCTGGCAGTGAGGTACATTAGGGAGCCGACCATACTACGAAATCGAGTCTGGTTATGGCACCTTATGTTGGTCAACTGGGAATCCATAAGGGTCCTCATCATTTCAAGGCTATCACCATGGTTTATCAACAGGGTCACACAAATCCACCCCAAATTTCTTTAAGATTTACAGTTGTAAATTTTGATCTGATTAATAAAAATGCCTCGGATTTTGAGAAACTTGTTAATACTAAGGAATAAAAGAATTTAGCCATCATTGGACAATTTGGATTTAGAACTCATCTCATTAGATAATTTGTCACATGATGTCAGGGTCGGTTGAGTGGAAAATATGATATCATCTACATATATTTAAACAAGAAGAATATGTTTGCCTATTTTCGAGATGTCGGGTCAACTGCACCCTTGGAAAACTTGTTGTCCAGAAAGAAAACGGTGACAGAGTGGGTCATACCATGCCCGAGGAGCTGCTTCTTTTAAACCATTACAGAAGCCTCTTCAGATGATAAACATTATGTCGGATGGTCTGATCACGACCTCTGGTTGATAACATAGACTTCTTCCTTCAAATCGCCATTTAGGAATGATGTCTGTCATCAATTTGATAGATGGTCTTTTTACTTTACTGGCAGCATTGGGCAATGAAGATTTTATAGGCCTCGTTCTCGCAAACCGGTGCAAAGGATTCCTCAAATTAATACCATCCTATTGGCGATAACCATTGGCTAACCAACTAGCATTGTTTTTCGAACATAATTTTACTCATCAAGCTTTAATTTTGTAAATCCACTTGAGAGCTATAATCATGACACAGTTTATGGACGTTAATTGCGGGTACTAGTTCCCATACTTGAAAGTCGATCAAATTTGTATATCTCATCTGATGGCTTAAAACCGCAATTTCGTTATTAGGCGATTTAAGTTCTTTGGTTCGACTTTTAACAGTACAGAGTTATACAAGCACCACAAGGTATTAGTTGTAAGTTGTTTTCTGGTCAAGAGGGATTGCCAATGATATTATCAATCAGGTGATCCTTGCTCTATTTCCCGAGATGATGATGTGGTTGAGAGACATAAGTTGATTCTGCTGAACTAACATCCCCGGATGATGATGCTTCAGAACTAGGTTCTGGAGCAAACTCGTTTACGAAGGGATCGTTGTTTTTAACAGGAGGAAAAGGATTGTATTATTGATAGTGGATCCAGTTTGCAACGGCCTTGTTGTGATCTTGGAGGATTGTAATGCGAAGATGACGGATTGAATGAATTGGAGCGGTTCTGAATCTTACTCCCATGGTAGTAGAAGAAGGTGTACCGGCTGAATTGACTAGAAATGGAATTGCATGAGCAGGAGAAATTGGTCTTTTAACACGAGAAGGTTCTAGGTATTCATCGAACATCGGTTGGAATAAAATCTCTAATTCTTTATTTGTTGGGGGTACATAAGGTGCTGCAGGAACCGGATTAGGTACGAGCCCTGGACTTATCTGTCCAGGCGTCAGAAACGTAGGTGCGGGTCCTGTACTGAGGCGCACAGGAGCCATTGGCTCAGACAATTATCACAATTAAACATGAATATTCCATGATTCATAGGGTTCTTTTGTTATAGATTCTATAACCCTTCCTGCTTGGTGCATAACCAACAAAAATTCCAATATTAGCTATTGGTTATAATTTTCCAAGGGTAACAAAGAGCACCGAAGACTCGGAGAAAGGTAAGATCAGGCTTCTTATCATGCACCAGCTCATATGAAGTTTGTTTGAAGAGTGGTGTATGAGGTTCAGTTTTTGGGTGTAACAGGCCGTAGCAACAGCTTCTGCCTATAGAAACATCGGAGCCTTGGAAAATATCAACATTTTCCGAGCAGCCTCCACAAGAGTACGGTTCCGTCTTTCGACAATGCCATTCTACTGTGGAGTCCTCAGAACGGATTTTTAGTGAAAAATGCCGACACTCTCATAATATTCAGTCAAAACTTGACTGAAAAATTCAGTGCCATTATCGGTACGGATGTATCTGACAGTTTTGTTGAGACAGACTTGTATTTGCTTCAGAAATTTGATGACGATTTCTAGGGTTTCATCTTTCGGATCTCAAAAACTCTCAAGTAACATAGAATAATATCAACGAGGAAATAGGATGTTTTTATTCTCATTAATTGTTTGCACTCGCATTCGCTCCACATAAATCCATATAGAAGGGTATTGAGAACTTCTAGTTGGTGTTTTTTGTTTTGAGTGTTCGTTCTTACATGTGTGTATGTTTTTTGCTCATTTCCTAGTTGAACAGCAGAGCAAGATGATTTTCTCAAATTTTAATTAGGTAAGCCTCTTACTAAATCATTTCGTGCAAGGTCATTGATGGTTCCCCGAAGTTCAAAGTGTTAATCGATGATGCCATAACCATAATTGTCTTGGAGGCTTTTGGACAACAAGCAGATTTGGGGGAGGACTTCAGACATGTCTTCAACCGGAGTGTGTACAAATTAGAACACGAGACACCTTTAATTAATTCATCATTGTATCTCAAAATAACATGAAATGCTTCCTGATTGCCCACTTCCAGATTTTTAAAAATCGCAAAATTGTCCGACAAAAAACAGATTGTACTTTGTTAGTCGCTACTCCTCTTCACATAGTATACCCTTATGAGATCCCATGTCACCAATTACTAATCTTCCATAACCATGATATGCACCAATTTTATCATTCTGAATTAACTATCCTTGAATGAATTTTTCAAGAAATTCCTGAGCTTGTGGAGCGATCCTCGTTTTATGTTTTGAGCAGCCTGAGTCCAAATACCAAAGGACGATATGTACGACCTGCATTTGAAAACAGAAAAAGATGGAGAGTTTGGAAAGTTGGATCCCTAATTTTGGTTAGGTTCCTGTTGGTTAGCATAAGCAAACAATACAGCGATTGGCATAGAGGCTGGCATTGGCATGATTCTCAGGTGGAAGTGGGAAAGCTAACGTTGAACTGCTGTATGTTGGGTTTATATGTTGGTATCTGGTTAAGAGATTTGCTAGTACTAACGTTTTTAGGTTTGCTAGAAGGCACTACTTTGGATTTTTTCGTGGGCCTCCATTGATAACCAACACTGATAAGCACTTTTCCTGTTGCTTTCCACACTTGCTTAGCTTTCCAAACTTGCTTAACTTTGCGCATAACATTTTTAGCAGAGGGGGATGCATTAACAGAGTGCAAATAATTAACCACACACAAATCATGATTTGCAAAAATTAAGCATTTGTTACATGTTTGGCAAACAGAATGAGAATTCGAATTAATTATAGTACGCTTAGAGCTAATACTAGAATCAACACAATTTGTAGTTTTTATACTAGACTTATTGGTCCTAGGGTGTTCTTCTACTTTCTTTTTGTTGACACTTTTAGCTGGCGAGATCCTATTTTTCTTGATATTGCTCCTAGGATGTGATCCGCCAGCATCAGTGCAACTATTTACTTCTGTAGAAGGAATCACATGGACATTAGTCTTCTGAATGTTTAGTTTCTCTACATGTTTGTGTGCGTTATTATTTGACGTTACATATTGGTCCTCAAAACTAACTTGCTTTTTCCTAGTTAAAGGGGTAGAAGCATGCTTTTTTTCTTGTTGATTGAAGTCTTTCGGACAAGTGCCAATCACATATTCTAATAGTTCCTGAAAGTGTTTAGTGTAAAGGAAAGCAGATGCAAGTGATCTATCTAATGGTCTTTCAACCTTAGCTTCCTCTACTATCTCACAAAGGATTTCTACACTTTCCTTAAGATGTCTGAGATACTTTAGATGAACTTCCCTATTGTTCCTATTGTGAGGGAGAATTGGTTCAACATCTATAGCTTACCTACCGGGTGCAAGAACTCTTGGTTTTACAGAATCCATAGTGAAGCATTTTAGATTTTCATGTATTTGAGCTTTTAGATTCTCATTTTTAGTTAACAAGGCAGTTGTTTGTTTGATATGTTTAGCACGCGTGATCTTAATAAAAATCAGAACAAATTCTTGTTAATGCCTGCTTAAATTTTGGCTATCTCAGCCATAAAAAGCCTCATTTTGTTCTTGGAAGGACGGTGACTATTTTTTTTTATTTAATTGATTGATCTGAAAATCTATGGCCCTGAAATTCAAGAGTACGGTATTGCTTCATAGGGTCTCTTTAATTGAGAGATTTTTATTTCATTTATTTGATGGCGTTGTCTTGTCCGTGAATGGAAGCTTTCAATTTTTTTTGATTACAAAGACTGATCAAAATCAGGAGCATCTCGAGCGGGTAGGGATGTGTTGTTTCCAAATCGTTCTTTAAGGTTTTGATACTTTTAACTGTAAATTTTAAAGTGATTTACCTCAGTTGGAAAAAACGTTTTACTTAATTCAGTATGATTAATTTTTGAACCCTATCACATATTTAGAAAGAAAGCTTACCGCTAGAAAGCTCAACTTCAAGTTCCAGACAACGTGCTTTAAGACTGGTGTGGGCATCATGCATTTCAGTAAAACTAGATACATTAAGCTCAGAATTCGTTGCAACATGAAACACATCTTTGAACAAGCAATCAGCAATTAAATTATCATTTGCAATAAGAAGATTTTTCCGCTCAATCTCATCATGCTTCCTATCTACAACGTGTTGGTCAACCTCAGCTTCCAACTCTTCAAAAATTTCTTTCATTTCTTTAACTTCTTTTGTTAGAGCCTTTTGAATGCCCTCAAAATGTTCTTTAAGTGTTTTGAAAAATGGAATGACCTCGGTGAGATAACATGCCTTGGTTTGTTCAAAACCCCTTTCCCCTTCAGTGAGCCCCGTTGGTGTAATTCTCTTGTTACAGGTTTTTTCAAAGTCCGAAAAGAGTTGTATTAGTGCAAAAATGTTAATTTTTACTTGACTCTTTGTTGGAAGCACCCTTGGGACAAGCGTTGCAGGTGTATTTGGCGGATACACCGTCAACGCTTTGGTTGGTCTTGAGGCTGTGGTCTGCTCTTTGAGAGCTTCTGCTTTCATCTTGATGATGTCTTGAGACCAAAATATTTGCTCAGGGGTCAATTGCTTTTGTGGTGTGAAGGTCGCTAAATAATTCTCTTTCGAGTAATCAGGTGGTGCAATCTTAACCTTATGAGTCACACACTCAGGGTCTTTCATTTTGTCATGCATTTTTCTCCTAGTGATTTCAGCTATCTCTAGGGTATCCTCTGTGTTGTGCACTATAGCCGGGACATGATTGTTTTTGACAATTTCATAACCATTATATAGAGCAGGCTGAACTTGCTTTGCACGGGTGAGGCATAAGGGGTTCTTGTAACCAATAGCTACCTTATTCAGTTCATTATAATAGGGCTTTGGTTTACACAACATGTGAACTGTTTGAAGAGACTGGTCTTGTTTGTATAATCTATCCTTGACCTTTTCTTTTAAAGCTTTCATGTCCAAAAATTCTTCAAGGTATTTGTTTTCTTTCTGTTTAAAATCCTTTTTCAAAGACGTAACTTCTTCTACCATTGACTTGTTATGGTTGATGGTAGAAGCAAGTTGCAATTTTACAGAATGAAGTTCCTTTTTCAAATTTTCTTCCTTAATGTTACGGTCAGTGATAACTATTCTTAATTGTTCATCAATCTTTTGTTCTCTTTCCGTTAATTCAAACCTGGCCCGTCTTTCATACAGTTCAACTTGTTCCTTATAAGTTTCAAGTTCAGCAGTTAGTGAATTATCAACTACTATGTTTCGTGTTGTTTTAGAGACAGACTGGGCATGAGGTTCACACATATCATTATATATCATCATGTATGCATCATTTGTAATAGAATATACATTGCTTTGTACAACTGGCACTGCGTTGTCCTTTACATATTGATCATACGGAATCATATTACTATTACTCGTATAATCGGCATGTGAGTCAACAACGTAGTTTGGTTATACATCGTCAAGTATCTCGTGTTCTTCATGATGTTCACAAATAGCATCCTGATAGTGATCATGGTCGTGTACCTCAGATAGAATGTTCGACTCATACGACGGACTGACTTTATCATAAACAGGATCTACAGATGATAGATTAGCCATGAACATAGTTTGTGTCGTAGGTGCCTCATCAACATCAGAATCAAAAGCATCACAGTCATCAGCTTGAAACATATTATCCACATTGAGTGCTAACTCCTGAACAGGTTGCTCATCCACATCTTCATCAACAGCGTTATCTTGTCCACCTGCAAGAAATAGTAACTGTTCCTCATCCAATGCCACTCCATTCTCTTGAGCTTGCATCAGTAACATCTTGTCTTTGAAGTATTTGGAGTTCTATGGTCGCTTGGGCTGAGTGCAGTTCCTTGCTATATGGCCTATACCATTGCAGTTGTAGCACTTAACCTGCCTCCTGTCGCAATGGCTCCTTTACAACTCAGTATAGGACCCGCTCTAAGTGTTGAGAGGAGAGAATGGATCTCAGTATGTTCAGGGTTTACCAATCCGGTCCTTACAACACCTTAAGACCAGTTTCTCCTGCTCCAGCAGTTCTAGTTCCAGTCAATTCAACCGGTATACCTTCTTCTACTACCATTGTCAAGATGCACCTTCTCAAAGTCATTACCGTCATCTTCAGCGTTACATCTCCCAGTTCAATATCAAGGTGTTGCTGATGGATCTAATATCATTGAAGATAAATCATTTTGCTCCTGTTGACATTCTAATTCCTTCGGAGAACAGTGGTTTGCGCTCTAAAACCTAGTTCTTGAGCATCATCATCTAGAGGCTCGCGATGTCAGTTCAGCTCTGACTAAAACTCATGTATCTCAAACCAACAATCATCATTCGGGAGAAATGAAGCAAGGATACCCGCTTTGATAATGTTATTGTGCATCCTTCTCGACCGGTATCCACCAGAAAACAACTTGCAACCGATGCCTTGTGGTGCTTGTAGAACTCTGTACTGTCCAAAGTCGAACCAAAGAACTTTAAATCGGCCATAAATGAAGATTGCTAGTTTCAAGCTATGCAAGATGAGATTCACGAATTTGATCGACTTCAAGTATGGGAATTAGTACCACGACCAGACTGTGTCATGATTATTGCTCTCAAGTAGATTTACAAAGTTAAGCTTGATGAGTACGGTGATGTTCTGAAAAACAAGGCTAGGTTGGTGGGCAAGGGATATCAACAAGAGGAGGGCATTGACTTCGAGGAATCCTTTGCATCGGTTGCACGCATCGAGGCTATAAGAATCTTCATAGCTAATGACACCAGTAAGAACATGACTATCTATCAAATGGATGTCAAGACAACATTCCTTAATGGCATGTTAAAGGAGGAAGTCTATGTTTGTCAACTAGAGGGTTTTGTTAATCCAGATCATCCGACACATGTTTATCGTCTGAATAAGGCTCTGTATGGTTTAAAGCAAGCTCCTCAGGCGTGGTATGACACTTTGTTATGGTTTCTTCTGGACAACAAGTTTTCCAAAGGTGCAGTTGACCCGACATTATTCACTCAGAAAACAGGCAAACATATTCTTCTTGTTTAAATATATGTAGATGATATAATATTTTACCTATAGACCTAAAGCATGTGACATATTTTCCAATGAGATGAGTTCAAAATTCCAAATGTCAATGATGGGACAAGTCTTTTTCCTAGGATTAAAGTTTCTCAAAGACCCGAGGCATTGAGGCGTCGCGTCATCAATCAAAATTTGCTCTAGATTTATTAAGAATTTGGATGGATTCGTGTGACCTGTTGATACCACCAATGGTGGATCGACTTAAACTGGATGAGGACCCCTTAGGGATTCCAGTTGACCAGACTCGATTTTGTAGTATGGTCGGCTCCCTAATGTACCTCATTGCCAGCAGACCCGACCTTGTATTCGCTGTATGCATGTGTGCTAGGTATCAGGCATCGCCTACCAAAAAAGCACCTTGAAGCACTTAAACGGGTCTTTTGGTATCTCAGAGGAACCATTAATTAGGGACTTTGGGTTATCCAAAAAGACACGCTATCGCATAACGGCCTATGCAGATACGGGGGACACCAAGCGGGTTTTATCTCAAGAGGTAGACATGTAAGTTGTCAAGATACACGAAGAAGTACGTCAGGAAGTGATCTGTTCCTTAGAGATAAATTAGTTAGCTAGTCATCAAAGTAACAAAAGAGCACTGTGATTTCAACCATAGAGGCTGAATACATAAGGATAGATTATGATGAGGTTTTTACTCATGTGGCTAGGATTGAAGCCATTAGGATCTTTTTAGCCTTTGCTTATTATATGGGATTCATAGTTTATCAGATGGATGTGAAGAGTGCCTTTTTGTAGAGATCGTTTTGCCCATCTAGGATTAGTTTTACAAACAACATTAATAAGCACGGAAAAAATTATAAAGAACAATAATTTGATCAGAATAAATGGTTACAAACTGTAACAAGGATCTACAATCCTTGAGGCTACACTAACTATCTAATAACTAACTAATAAGCTAACTAATAATACACACGCTTTCTTTGGTGTGTCTAGACTCTCATTGGAGAGATCTAACTATGATGGATATTTAAAACCTACACACCTAATACCCTTTACATAGAGGGATATTAAGGCTTACAAAGGAAGCTAATTAATTGTATTAGAAAACTAATTAAAACTAATAAAAACCTTCCTTTATCTTTGATATTCTTTGACTTTTCAATGCTTAGCTTCATGGAAATCTTTCAGCTTTTGATTCTTCCATATGTAGAATACCAAAGTGTCATATTAATCCCTTGTTATTTCATTCGTCTTCATTTAAGCATATGTATTTTTGTAATCATCAAATCTCAGATCTCAACAATCTTCCTCTATTTGATATTACAAAACAATCTTCATGTATGAAATAATCTTCAATGTTTCCCCTTGACTTAAGATCTTCTTGAACATGTCACCACACATATTAAGCTTCAAACCATATCTCTTGTAGTCTTCTTCCCCTTTTTGTAATCATCTAATAGGGGTCTTCTTGTAGATATGCAACTTGTAAACACTTCCCCTCAAGTGGTGCATGTAGATGGATAAACATTTAATCAATAAGCTTCCCCTGAAACCAATATGTTTACCATCTCTTAAATCTCGAACTCTGTAGGCTCTATGTAATGATCACTAATGAAGAAAACTTAGTATAACGAATTTGATGAAGAAGTAGAATCTCCCAAACTTGTGTCATATGTCTTGCACTATCTACGTGACGTCGAACTTATAAATAAATCTGTGAAATGTAAGTAGACTGCAACCTCTTGACAAAAACATCATCTTTTATAAGACACATACTAAGTGATAGAAAATGTGAGCATTAAGCAACCTAAGAAAAATCACACACCTTTGCTAGATTTTGACAAGTCTTCGTCACACCATTATAAGCACGAACAAGTTATTTTTAAAGTCAATGTCCTGCTATAAACAAGACTTTAAGATATGATAAGAACACGCATCTGTGAAAATCAACTACAACATCAAATAAGTGATAATCAATTGTCTTCGTAATAACTTTTTCAATAAATCTCCAAAAACACTAGCCATAAATCAATAAGAATAAACTATTTAGAAAAATAGTTCTATCCGAGATCTAAACGCATGCAAAAACAAGTACTGTCCATTATCGGACAATCCTAGCAGTACCAACTTCTCTTCTGTCCGATATCTGATGAAACTGGCAGTATTAACTTTTTATAGCTGGTATGTGCTTAATTACACATACCTTTTGCCTATAAAAACGAGCCTAAATGACTAAAAACGTACATAAAATACAAAATATATGTGTGTTTTGCTTTATATACTGTGCAGGTACCGGATATTCACAAAAGGAAAAAACCGAAGCCAAAACCAAAAAAATCGAGCACGGAATAGAAAGAGCATGAAAAGTCAAAAAGTCAAAGTCAAAGTCAACCAAGTAAAAGTCAACAGTCAAAGACGAAGCCAAACCGAAGAAATACTTAATGGAC
>BQNB010127017.1:0-19507 GCA_026074375.1 Tanacetum coccineum | reverse complement strand
TGAATAACAAGATATATATTAAGAGTCCTACGCATTATCCTTGTGATCTTGCTAGAACATCCGAGTGATATTTAATTATTCACAATGAAGATGAAAATCCTGCTTGATCCAACATCAAACAAGCTCATGGTAGGTGACTTGTGCGATTCTATATGAATCAAACTTGTAACAACTGGAAAGAAACGATGGTGCGATTCTACAAGAATCAAACTTGTTCCAATATATAGATTAACGGTTGATGAATTTTTGAAATGATTAACACTCTTGATGTGTCATAAAACCACTTTAGCAAGTGACACGTCGATTGATTTTTCAAATCGATTTTTCTGTTCAATCGATGAGATAGTAACTCACTAGTTCACTCTTATCGTGTTGTTTGCTTTGAGACGTTCCGATAATGAGAACATGTTGAGTTTGATGAATCTAATACATATGTGTTAGAAAGATTTGATACTTCAGCTGGAAATCCTGTCAAGGAGATTCTTCTTAAATTGAATCTACCTGATCACAGGTCGGTCCTCACAGATTCAAAGGTTACTCCAACCAAACACGGGTGAATGACAAAGCCATATTCGTCCCCCCGCTTTATTACTAACTGTTTTAATGCAGGATACTTAAAGATGGAAGTGAAGGTACCTGATTCCAGCTGACTCACAGGTTTCATAACCACATGCTCATACCCGACCGACAAACATAAAGACATCATGAAAGCTCAAGTACATGTTTCAAGACTTCCGCTACTCTGATACCGTACGTCTTTCTTGAAGTGATGAAGTATTAAAGTCAAAGAATTTTAAAGAAGTTTTTGTCACTCTGATACCGAACGTCTTTCTCGAAGTGACGAAGTGTTAAAGTTAAAGAACCTCAAGAAAGATGCATTATTAAAGCTTTTCAAGTTTACATATCAAGAAAGGTATGAGCATGTCGGTTCAGAAGTCACAAGTTCACAAGATGGCAAAGTTTACAAAATGGCGAAACAAGATTATGCTTGGTTGATGATCTCAAGGTGCTCAATATCACATTTTCACATTCAAGTCAAGATAAAGGAACAAGCTCAAGCCTAAAGTCAATGATCACTACATCAATTCACAAGTTAATAATTGAAGTTAAAGACTACGAGCTCAAGACTAAAGATAAATCATAGTATGCTATGTTTAAGATTTTGTAACATGGAGTGACATCCCTTAGGAGGAGATTGTTAGGAATACAAAATTCCTAGGAAAGTGTTGGTCACTCCATAGATAACAGTCGTTAGCTTATTAAGTAATTTTTGGAAACTTACATAGGTAGTTAGTCTAAGGCCGTCCATTAAGCCAAGGCCCATCCACCCCTTGTAAGTATATAAACACCTCTCCATGCCTTGGATAGGTGGTTGGTTGGTTGTATGTTACACATAGTTAATGCATTTCATGTTCTTTAAATCTCACTAAAATGCATCCTTCCTTCCCACTTTCTCTCTCTAGTTCTTGATGTTAAAAGATTTCTAATATTCTCTAGTTCTTGATGTTAAAAGATTTCTAATATTCTACAATCATCTTTTATCTAATCACATTAAAATGGATTTAACTATTCCACTTGGACAAAAGAATACTCTTGTTGAGTACATGATACTCTTTGATGCTGACAATCATCCACCAATGTTGGACAAGGACCTGTATGATTCGTGGAAAAATAGAATGGAATTATACATGCAAAACAGAGAGCACAAAAGAATGATACTTGAATCAGTTGAAAACAATCCACTCATTTGGCCTACTGTTGAAGAGAATGGGGTGACCAGAATAAAGAAATATGTTGAATTATCTGCTGCTGAGAAAATTCAAGCTGATTGTGATATGAAGGCAACCAATATCATTCTTCAAGGTCTACCAGCTGATATCTATTCACTTGTGAATCATCACAGAGTTTCTAAGGATTTATGGGAGAGAGTTCAAACACTGATGCAAGGTACCTCTTTGACTAATTAGGAAAGAGAGTGTAAACTGTATGATGCATTTGATAAGTTTACTCACATCAAGGGGGAATCACTTCATAAGTATTACTTGAGATTTACTCAGCTGATTAATGACATGAACATCTACAACATGAAAATGGAGCAATTTCAAGTTAATACCAAGTTCTTAAACAGTCTTCCACCGGAATGGAGCAAATTTGTGACGGATGTCAAGCTAGTGAAGGATTTGCATACAACGAACTTTGATCAACTTCATGCCTATCTTGAACAACATGAACTCCATACCAATGAAGTCCGTCTTCTGCGTGAATGCAATTAAGATCCACTAGCATTTGTAGCAAATCAGCAGATGACACCACCTCACTTCAACACTTATCAATCTTCATACAACAATCCTCAGCTTCAACAACAGTTTTCACCATCTCAATTTAGATCAATTCATCCCAATCAACATTTCTCATCTACTTATTCCATTCACAAACCTCAATTCAATCATTCATTCGTTCCATCATCATATCCATATTAGTCTCAAATGAATCATCAAACCTCATCTGTTCCACAAATTGCTTATCAATCACCTCAAGTTACTACACAACCAATGACTGAGTCACCTCTTATGGACTCAGTGTAACATTTCTCATTTTTAGGTTATTTACAACTTTAATAAATTCCATTATTTATTTTTAGAGTTTTACGCGTTCGCTTTTAATTATTATCTTATAGTTAAATCGCGTAAACTAAAAATCAACGTTCAATGTAAACGGACATCAAACAAATTAAAGTTTACATCAAGCAAGTGTTATATGATTATTAGGAGTATAATTTATAACTTTTCATAATTTATTTTTGTTGGTTACGTAAAACGCTTACGTTTCGCAATAAATTACATTCGGTCGTACCCGGAAGCACCTTTACCTATCTACACTTAAACAAATACCCACGTTTATACCCAATACTCAAAAATTATTTATTTTGCTCACTTATTTCATCTTAAAACCGGATATGAGCTTTTACACATGAAATAAATGATTTAATTCCTATTAAGTCTTTCTTTACAACTTGTAAATCCTTACACTTTGTACCTTGGACCCATGTTTCTAGTAATTGTCCAATCCCTTGTACTCCCCCTCCTTTGAGCCGTGGCCTCCTCCTAGGGAGGAGGAGAGCTCTTACAATTTTGTCCTTAAACCATTCACTCCCATGGTTTCACTTTAAGGTTGTTTCATAGTTTCCAAGTTACTATATAAAGAAAGCCCTAGTCCACCATTACACTCTTACATTTCTACAAGCAAAATCAAAGCAAAAATCCCTTTCCCCCTCCTCTAAACCCACGGCACACATATAACATTTAGGGTTTCATTTTAATTTTGCAACCAAGGCAATCCAAGCATTCAAGTGTTCATTGTAAGGTTATCTAAGACTACTCAAGGTGTTGGCAAGCTTGGATTCGGGTTTAACAAGGAATTATCAAGAAAACATAATTAGGGTTTTCTTGATTAGGGTTTTGGTTTTGAAGGCTTGATTAGGGTTTACATCTTGTGTTCATCATCCCACTCATCTTCTATAAGGTCTATTTAAAGTATTCAATGTTCATTTATTAATTTTCTATTGTATACATACTTGTTGCATTAGTTAATCACCACCTAGTTTCATTTTTAAGTCATATAAAGTATTTGATGATTTCATATGGACAAAGGACATGAACATTTAGAGGACTAAATACATGTGAATTATACGGTACAACACTTGGTAAAATAATGGTGCAAGGTTCTTAAATAAAATGATTGTAAACTAACTTTGTAAATTGAAAACCCTAATTATATCTTTATACACACTATTGGAATTCGAACTAAATACCCTATGTTTTATATTTTATAAAAATAGTGCTCTTTACAAGGATCGTGAGCATGTAAGGAACTCGAAAAACGGAATTATAACGAACAAGTTATGGAATTTACAAGTTATATATAAATAAACTTTATAAAAACAAATTTATAAACTGTGAGTTCATCGGAGATAAAAATTCCATAAATGTAATATTTTGATAAAATTCCTTAATACGAACCCACGGACATAAAGAACTCGAAAAACGGAATTATAACGAACAAGTTACGTAGTTTACAAGATATATATAATTAATTCTATAAAAACAATTTTTATAAACTGTTATGAATAGTAAATACTACTGTTCATCAGTGGTTTAAATTTTATAAATATAATATTTTTTTTTTTATAAATATAATATTTGATAAAAAATTATCTTATACTATCCAAGGACATTAAGGCATCCGAGAAACGGAACTATAACGAACGAGTTATGATTTAAACAAGTTACGTATAATTAATTTTATAAAAATAATTTATATAAACTGTGATGAACAGTAAAAGTTACTGTTCATCAGGGGTTTAAACTTTATAAACATGATGTTTTAATAAATTATTTTAATACGAAGACGTGGACATAAGAAACGTATGAAACGGAGTCGAAACGATAAAGATATGAAGTTTTAAAACTCGCGCGCATTACTTTTATTTTTATACAATCTTTTATAAAACAATTAATTTAATAATAAATTTCTTTATAAAATCATACATTTTTACAAATGATCGTTAGTAAATAAAAATATTTTTCTTTACGAGTACAAGTATATACACTTTATTTTATTTAACAAAGTACGGGTTAATTATTAATTTAACTTTTAAAGATTTAATAAAAACTATTAGGTGGTGGTGTGACTATATAACATGTGATGCTTTATTTATATATAATACATTATACTCATACGGCCTATAATTAATTAGGTTGCATTCGGATTGCCGAGACGATTCACTTATTTGATTTAGATAATCAATCATTCACTTACGGTGAGTTCATAGCCCCGCTTTTATACAATTATATTGTTTTACAACTTTGGGGTGAGAAACATGCATCGTTTTACATTTGGACGCAAGTACCCTTTTAAACAAGTTACGAGTTGGCCTAAGTAGCTAAACCCACTATTGCCCACTATCATGAACTGTCAATTGCTAGTTAGCGAGCGCGAATGTTATGAATAGATCTATTTGGGATTGACATCCCCGTTCGGGTGAGTAGCGCTCACCAGTTTCGAATGTACTGAAACAACGAATGTATACATGTCGGAACAATTTGGATGTTGCGGGTTTGAACATCTACACGGGCACATTATGTGCATTAATTTGCATACATAGATGTCGAGCTTCGGTGTCATGAGCTTAGTGCACTTCGTAATTACTTTTGAGATATTGTATGTGTTACATGTCTTACATTGGAAATCTTGCGGTCCTATTTTATACATTTATTAAACCTGTGAATTCACCAACTTTATGTTGACGTTTTAAAGCATGTTTTTCTCAGGTCAATAAGGTACGAGAAACAAGGATACATTGGTGGTCACCATTTTGGAGTCATTACTATAAAGATTTGGGTGCATTACATTTTGGGAATATCTGTTATGTCTTAAAATCTTTACTTTTCATGGATGAACAATTTAAGCTTCGAGCTATTGTAACAAACAAGTTTATTTAATCCAATGTATCAATTTTTAACGACTCATATAGAGGTCGTTCTCATATCTTGTGCTATTGATCTATGAAGTAACACTCTCTGACCCTTATTCCGCTGGGATCCATTTTGGGGGTGTTACAGATTGGCATCAAGAGCCTAGGTTATAGAGAACCAGGTCAAATTTTTTTTTTACTTGGACTATAACCATTTTCAAACATTGCATCATAAAAAGTTTTTCACGGGACACATACACTATTGAGTTGCATTAGTTGGTTGTGCTATATGCTTTCGTGATCTGTATACATGTTTGTATTATACTACTTATATACTATGCTGGTCTTATATAATATACTTATATAAGTTTATTTATCTTTCTGCAGTCATGTCTTCTGCATATGAGTACGACATACCATCCGGAGACTGATGGATAGAGCGAAAGAACCATTCAAACCCTCGAATATATGTTACGTGCTTGCGTGATAGACTTTGGGAAGGGTTGGGAAGGACACTTACCGCTGATCGAATTCTCGTATAACAATAGCTATCATGCTAGTATTAAAGCTACCACATTCGAGGCACTTTATGGCCGAAAGGGTCGATCACCTGTGTGTTGGGCCGAGGTCAGATATGCTCAGCTCACCGGTCCAGAACTTATTCATGAAACAACCGAGAAGATTGTCCAAATTAAGCAAAGAATTCAAGCTGCTCATGATCGCCAAAAGAGTTACGCCGATGTGAGGCGTAAGCCTCTAGAGTTTCAAGTTGGTGATCGGGTTATGTTAAGAGTATCACCTTGGAGAGGGATCGTACGTTTTGGCAAATAGGGAAGTTGAACCCGAGGTATATTGGACCTTTCAAGGTGTTAGCCAAAGTGGGAACCGTTGCTTACAGACTCGAACTACCTCAACAGTTAAGCAGGGTTCATAGCACGTTTCATGTATCCAATCTAAAGAAGTGTTTATCTGACGAGCCATTAGCATTTTCGTTAGATGAAATACACATTGATGATAAACTCCGCTTCGTTGAAGAATAGGTGGAGATTATGGATCGTGAAGTCAAGCGATTAAAGCAAAACCGTATTCCCATCATCAAAGTTCGATGGAACTCCAGGAGAGGCCCTGAGTTCACCTGGGAACGTCAAGACCAATTCCAGAAGAAGTATCCGCACCTTTTTGCTAAACCCGTACCTTCGTCAAGTGTCGCGACTTGAGCCTTGGTGACAAGGATCTTCTAATGGGTGGAGACTGTAACATTTCTCATTTTCAGATCATTTACTACTTCAATTAATCTATTATTTATATTTAGAGTTTTGCGCATTTACTTTTAATTATTATCGTATAGTTAAATCGCGTAAACTAAAAATCAACGTTCGATGTAAACGAACACCAAACAAATTAAAGTTTACATCAAGCAAGTGTTATATGATTATTAGGAGTATAATTTATAACTTTTTGTAATTTATTTTTGTTGGTTACGTAAAACGCTTACGTTTCGCAATAAATTACATTCGGGCATACCCGGAAGTACCTATACCTATCTATACTCAAACAAATACCCACATTTATACCCAATACATAAAATTTAATCATTTTATCAACTAAATAAGCCTTATGGCCGGATATAGCATGAATGTACAAGAATTAAAACCTTAAAACCCACTAACTCTTCCATTACAACTCATACCTTACACAAAGTGTACCCTAATTCCCACATCTCCATAAATTGGCACATCACATGTACCCTACACCCATTCTCATCCATTTCTTTGCCTAGATAGGAGGAGAAGTCTTACAAGGCTTGTACCATTACCACTAGCATCCCATGGTTTCATTTCAAGTGGTTTAAGGTTTCCTAGTTGCTATAAAAGGAAAGTCCCTTGTGCCTAGCTCACTTATACACTCCAACAAATTATCAAAGCACAAAAACTCTCCCATTTTCATAACCAAACCCACGACTCAATATAACAACACTAGGGTTTCATAATCTTTGATTTTCTAAGGCATTCCAAGTATTCTAGTGTTCATTCTAAGATCATCTAAGGTTACTCAAGGTATTAGCAAGCTTGGATTTGGGTTTAGCAAGGATTAATTAAGAAAACATATCTAGGGTTTTCTTGATTAGGGTTTTAGATTTGGAAGCTTGGTTAGGGTTTTTGTCTTGTGTTCATCATCCTACTCATCTTCTATAAGGTCTATTTAAAATATTTCATGTTCATTCATTCATTATCTTTTGTGTACATACTTGTTATATATGTTAGACACCACTTAGATTCATTTTTATGATACATGAAGTATTTTAAAGCTTAAATAATTTGAATTTAATTGTGTATGTGGTGAAATAATAGTCAAATCAAAGGTACATGCTTAGTAAAGGTGTTAAATAATTTATATGAATGATTTACAAATTTAATGGTGTTGAAGGTTTATTTACAAGTTGATGTGTAAAAGATCACAAGAACATAGATTTTACTTGGACAAGTGTTATGGACTTTTAAAGGACTTAATATATGTAAGAGATATGGTATAACACTTGATAAAATAATGGTGTAATGTTTTTAAATAAAAGTAATTATAAAACTTATTTTATAAATCATAAAACCCTAATTACTCTTTATAACCTACTGTTGGAATTCGACATATAACCTATGCATTTTATATTTTATTGAATTATACTCATCACAAGGACCGTAAGCATGTAAAGAACTCAAAAAACGGATTTATAACGAGGAAGATATTACATTTACTAGTTTACGTTAATTAAGCGTATAAAAGTGAGTTTATAAAAGTTATTTTATGCATATACCTATTGTTTCGGATCTGAGCTTAAAGGAGATATTTTATAAAGATAGTACTTTTCATGACGAATCCAAACATGTAAGAAACTCGAAAAACGGATTTAAAATGAAGGTGATACGTTATTTACAAGTTTAAGTTAAAAAGTATTTTTATAAAAGTAATTATAAAAATAGGTTACTGTTCACGACAGTATACTGTTGGGAAATAATTTTCCTAAATAGAGCTTTTAATTACGAAGACGTGGACATAGGAATCACTAAAAACCGAATTAAAACGAACCGATGATTCAATTAAAATACGATTTCTATACATAAAGTTATAAAAAAGTATTTTTATAACTTCACTACTTACTGTTCATAACAGTACCAAACCATATTATAAATATAAAATTTGATTAGACTTTTCAATACGAATCCATACATATAAAGAACAGCGAAACTGATTAAATATGAGTAAGTTTATGACTTTTTGGAATGTTTACCCGACGATTAATTATATAAAAAGAAGTTTTATAAAATTTTATAAAAAACAATTAAGAGACTACTGTTTACATCAGGGCATAAAATATTATAAAATATATATTTTGATATATTTTCTTAATAACGAAACAGTGACATAAGAAACACTTGAAACGGAGTTAAAAACGATAAATATATAGGTTTTTATAAACTGTAATCACTAACTTCACATTTGTGCACTATTTTATACAAACAATTAAACCAAATATATAATATAAATATATAAGTCAATAATAAATATTAAACATTGTATTATTAACAAACAAACCAATTAGAGACGAAAACCACACTTTACTTACCCGATACAAATACAAACACTTTATTCACTAAAGTACGGTTTAAACCATTGTTTTGGACATTTCAAACTAAAACAAAAACATTAGGTGGTGGTGTAACTAAATATACTTGTGATGTAGTATTCTTAAGTACAGTTGTACTCATACGGCCTGTATTTTAATTAGGTTGCATTCGGTCTAATCTGAGACGTTTCCATTCACTTGATTCACATACATAGTTTTATTACTAAGGTGAGTTCATAGATCATGGTTTAATACTATATTCAATGATTTACAACTTTTGGTGTGGAAACATGCATTGTTTACAAATTAGGACGCAAGTGTACATTTTTTTATAATCAGATTACGTTTTGCCTAAGTAGCGATAACCACTGTGCCCATTATCAAGAACTGTCAATATTTAACACCCCCAATTTTCATCGGCAGCGGAATATACAACATTGGGTGTTGAATCATCATAGTACTATTGCTTAAAGTATAGAAAAACCGACTCGAAAAGATGCGTTTAAAAACATTGTATCCCATTAAAGAAGTTTTCAAGTAATTAAACATGCTCCAACAGGATCGTTACCAAACATTCATAACATAAGTTTTGCAAAACATGGATGATGTAGTTTGATAAAAGGAACCAAATACAAGTTCTTTAAAACTTTAAGAGCGCAGACTCCTCGTACACATGCACATTCACACCTTGATTTCCTAGATAAACATGCTTAAAAAGCCGACAAAAGTTGAGTGAAATCCATAGAGTTTGTAAGAGATAAAGAGAACACAAGTAGTTGTCATCGTGTGACTTGTTGTAACGGACAAGCATTAATCAAGTTTTCTATTGTCAATAAGCTCATGACACCGAAAGCCTTGACGTTAACACATATCTTGTATGTAATTCATGTTTTCCCCAATAACAAGGTATTATTTCCTATACCTAAGTTTCTTCTAAATACAAATTGCCCTATTGACTGGGTGCTACGAAATGATTCGATTCATACCCCGACAAGGCTGTCAAACCCAATAGATCTATTACTATGACTAAGCGGCTTAACCCATTATAGGCAATTAACAGTTGTCATATGTGGGGTCTTTTGGAAATAGCTACTTATGCAATTAATCTCATATTCGGGTCCAGCATACCATAAAGTTTCTTGTGCTCAGTTTATAAAACAAGCAGTCTCCAACGCTGGGTTTTATAAATACATTTAAAAGTTTAAAAGGAGAGCGTGAACTCACCGAAAGAACAATTTGAACAGAAGTATTATGCTTGAATAAAGGGAAGTACTCCCTAGGCACCTCCTATACCTAAAATACGTGACGCATTTAGTACGTGAAAGTAACAATACCATTAAAAATTAAGCATGTGATCATGAGATGTGTTTCCAAGGATAACACACATTTCACTAGACTTCCCTAAAGTACTTTTATTATCCCCAAATTGACTTGTGACCTGATATTATAGAAAATGCACATCTACAAGATTTCGCTTACTAACGTTATTTTATCAATACGTTTACCAGAACCGTTTTTAAATTTTTAGACTAGACGTAAAAACTTGATTTCTGATTTTAACTTGACTTCATGAACTCATATCTCCTAGCTAACAAATGTTCTATATATGAGGCTTACACCCCTGGAAAGCTATTTGTGTCTAGTTTCCAAAAAGGTAAGTCTCATAATTTACAAAGTCTCGTAACTATGTGAAAAGACCATTTTACCCCTAGTTGTCCAAAACAGAAAGTTAGTAAAAAAATTACCCTTTACTAAAATGGCCATAAATCCCAAACCAAGATAGAAATAAAGGTGAGGTCAAAGGATATGGTTTCCTTGTGATGTCTACTACTGACCCAATCAAAAAGATCTATTATTTTATGGTAAAAATTTAGAGTTTAACTCGTATTCTAAACACATGTCCAGATTTGACCTATTTTCTTGTTTTGGCCATAACTCACTCATCCCAAGGAGTTGGTTGAGCATCCAACTATCTCATAGAGCTGAGACATATATCTAACCACCTATGAAATTTAATCACAGACCCCAAGCTAAATGTTTAGAGCTATGATACGTTTTAGCTACTGTTTTCAAAACAGTCCCATTATTTCAACTTAAAACCTTTTTAAACTTCATTTTAATCATCTAAGACCTAACCCCATGCCATAACTAAATGAAAACACCCTCAAGAACAACATCACATATCTATTTACAGAACTTAAACATCCATTCTCATGGATTAAAATTAAAGAAAACAAGAAATAAAAGGTAAGACTAACAAAGGAAAGATTTAGGCTTACAAAAAGAGAGATTTAGGCTAGTGAATCAAACAAGAACACCCTTCTCTTGTGGGGCTGATTTGAACCAAAGAAACCCAAGATTACCAAGCTTATAAACTTCCTAAATATCACAAAGAATCTCCCCAAGAAAACCCCAATAAAAAAGCTTCAAGAAAACTCAAGAAAACAATCCCTAAACTCCTTCAAATCTTCATGAAATTGCACCAAACTTTACAAGAGACTTATGGATGGTGTTAAGAGGATAAAAATGAGTAGGAAAATTTTGTGTGATGGTGGTGGTGGTGTGGCTAATTTCGGCAGAATTGGGGACCAAAAGGAAGAGAGAAAAGTTTTTGAGATTTAGGGAAGTGAGGGGTTGCATGTATGGGAAGTAGAGATGATGATTAGGTTTATAGAAAAGATGTATGGAGGTTAAGTGTGGGTAAGGAGAAGCCGGCCATTGGCCTTGGGTGTGGGAAAGTTTATAATTTTTTTTTGATTTTTAGTTATAGGTTTTTATTAAAGTATAGTGTGAAGTTAAATTAAGAAAAGGTAAGGATTTAAGGTGAAAACGCGAGTTTTAGCAAGAACTTTTCGTAAACGCGAAAAACAACGGAAAATGAAAATGAGGAAAATTATAATCATCGAGGGATATTATGAGAATATTAGATCACTTACGATGCGAAGACATAATAGATTTCTAATTACGGCTTACGCAAAGCTAAAAACGGAAAATCTTACTAAACCGGGTAAACGTAAAATTAATAACTTTGCTTAAAATGAAAATAGAAATAAAGCTCGGATTAAAATAGTGACCTTAAATACGGAATGTTACATCCTCCCCTCCTTAAGGGAGCGTCGTCCCGGTGCTCGATTATCGCCACGCCCTCGCTTCTTGCTCGGAAATAGATGCGGATACTTCTTCATGAAAAAGTCTTCTCTTTCCCATGTAAATTCTGGACCTCTCCGTGAGTTCCAACGAACCTTGACAATAGGAATCCTGCTCTGCTTCAACTGCTTTACTTCCCGGTCCATAATTTCCACGGGTTCTTCGATGAAGTGCAATTTATCATCTAGTTGGATTTCTTCGAGTGGAATCACCAAGTTCTCGTCCGCGAGGCACTTCTTGAGATTCGAAACATGAAATGTATTATGAATGCCATGAAGTTTTTCCGGTAACTCTAATCGATAGGCCACAGGACCAATTCTTTCAATAATCTTGAACAGTCCCACATAACGTGGACTCAACTTTCCTCGTTTACCAAAACGAATTACGCCCTTCCAAGGCGAAACCTTGAGCATAACCATATCACCCACATTAAACTCCATCGGCTTTCTTCTTACATCAGCATAACTCTTTTTTCGGCTTCTGGCAGTGAGTAAACGGTTCTTAATTTGAATGATCTTTTCTGTGGTCTCACGGATTAACTCGGGCCCAGTTAGTTGGCTGTCCCTAACTTCGCTCCAACAGACGGGCGATCTGCACTTTCTCCCATAAAGTGCTTCAAACGGTGCCGCCTTGATGCTAGCATGGTAACTGTTATTATAAGAGAACTAGACCAGAGGCAAGTGCCGATCCCAACTTTCACCGAAATCAATTACGCAGGCACGCAACATATCTTCCAGTGTTTGAATCGTTCTCTCACTTTGACCATCTGTTTTCGGGTGGTATGCCGTACTCATATTTAAGTTTGTCCCTAAAGCGTTTTGAAGTGACCTCCAAAACCCAGATGCGAATCGACTATCACGGTCTGAAATTATTGACAACGGTACACCATGCCTACAGACAACTTCTTTCAGATACAGCTGGGTGAGTTTTTCCATACTATCAGTCTTCTTCATCGGCAAAAAGTGAGCTGATTTAGTCAACCGATCGACAATTACCCAAATAGAATCATAACCACTAGATGTTCTCGGAAGGCCCGTAACAAAATCCATAGTAATACGTTCCCACTTCCATTCAGGAATTTCAGGTTGCTGCAGAAGTCCTGACGGTCGCTGATGCTCGACCTTGACTTTGGCACACGTAAGGCATTTACTAACATATGTAGCAATGTCGGCTTTCATATTCGGCCACCAATATAATTTCTTCAGATCTTGATACATTTTGTCAGAACCCGGATGAATAGAATATTTCGACTTATGAGACTCGTGCATAATCAAGCCCCTTAGTCCGCCAAACAATGGCAACCACATACGATTTTTAAAATACCGAATTCCATCGGAGTGAATCTCGAAGATAGGCTTCAACAGTCGGCCCAGATTTTCTGCTTTGACATTTTCTTGTTTCACAGCTTCCAATTGGGCCTTGAGTATCCTATCGGACAGATCGGTGTAGGTAGACATCACCAAAGATTGAACCCTTAAGAGCTTCTCTCGAACTTTCCTGCTAAGAGCATCGGCTACCACATTAGCTTTGCCGGGATGGTAACGAATTTCGCAATCATAATCACTTAATAACTCGATCCATCACCCTTGCCTCATATTTAACTCCTTTTGATCCAAAATATATTGTAGACTCTTGTGATCGGTGTACACAACACACTTTGTACCATAGAGGTAATGTCTCTAAAGTCTAAGAGCAAAAACTACAGCACCCAATTCAAGATCATGAGTAGTGTAGTTTTCTTCATAAGTTTTCAATTCTCGAGAAGCATAGGCAATCACCTTATCCCGTTGCATTAACACTGCACCATAACCCTTGAGCGATGCGTCGCAATAAACAACGAAATCATCGGGACCTTCGGGCAAAGCTAGAATTAGAGCAGTACATAGATCTCGTTTAAGCTTTTGGAATGCTTCATCCTCATCCGCACCCCACTTGAATTTCTTATTCTTTTGAGTAAGTTTGGTAAGCGGTTTGGCGATCAAAGAAAATCCTTCGATAAATCTTCTATAATAACCGGCTAATCCCATAAATTACCTTACTTCAGTTGGTGACGTCGGGACAGGACAATTTTTAATAGCTTTAATTTTTGCAGGATCAACATGGACGCCTTCACTATTGATAACAATAAACATAGGGCCAATGAATGAACTATCCAACCAGAAATCACATTTTGAGAATTTGGCGTACAACTTCTCTTTTCTTGAGCAGGTCCAAATGATTCTTAGATGCTCACTATGTGCTCACCATTTCTTGGAGTAGATAAGAATTGTCATCGATGAATACGATCACAAATTTATCAAGAATACGGGCATGCAGACACGGTTCATCAAAATCCATGAACACTGCTGGAGCATTGGTTAGACCAAACGCATCACTGTAATCCTAATGACCATACCTTTTCGAAAAGCGGTGATGGTAAGATAATCATTTTCTCGCGAACGCGCAGTTGATGATACCCCCGAACGTAGAATCAATTTTCGAATATACACTGAACTTGAAGTTGAACGTATAAATCGTCAATTCTCGGGAGAGGATAACGGTTTTTGACCGTCAACTTGTTCAATTCACGATAATCGATACACATACGAAATGACCCATCCTTTTTCTTTACGAACAATACCGGAGCTCCCCAAGGTGACGAGCTCGGGCGAATAAATCCTTTTTCCAACAATTCTTTCAATTGCTCAGACAATTCCTTCATTTCTGACGGAGCCAAACGATAAGGTGCACGGGCAACTGGAGCAGCACCCGGCACTAGATCGATCTTGAATTCAACTTGTCGAGGCGGGGGAAGTCCAGGCAAGTCATCAGGGAATACTTCTGGAAAATCACAAATTACCGGTACATCTTCAAGACGTTTCTCAGATTTCTCCTTCTCGGTAATGTGAGCTAAGAATAGATGACATCCTCTTTCAATGTATTTTCTTGCCTTAATACAGGATATCACTTTTAATCGGGAAGAATTGCTATCACCCTTAACCACTAACGTTCGATTCTTAATCGGAATGTGCACCTCCTTTTTACCACAGATGATGACGGCATCATTATCAGCTAACCAATCCATGCCAATTATGACATCAAAAGCACCAAGTTCTATAGGCATTAGATTGATTTTAAATAGATGGTTGACTAGATTTAAAGTGCACCCCTTTAATACGGTATTTGTACTGGCGATCCTTCCGTCGGCTAACTCGACCTCATAACTAGCACTTATTCTTTCCGGTTCGTTATCAAATAAATGGATAAGACTAGCATTTATGAAACTCTTGTCCGACCCCGAATCAAACAACATGCTAAAATAACGATTATTGAGCAGAAACGTACCAGTCACCACATTTGGGCCTTGAGCTTGATCAACATCTTTCACGGCATAAATATGACCACCTGCATTCCTTCCATCCTGCTTCTTCTTCTCAGGACACAATTCACTATTGGCGAGGTGATTCGGGTCCCCACACTTGTAACAAACCTTAATCGGCTCAGTATTAGCACCAGTGGCTACTCCTTTACCACGACAATCCTTAGCAATATGTCCCCTTTTTCCACATTTATTGCATTTCACCGGACAATTTCCAAAATGGAACACGTTACACCTATTGCACTTCGGGGCGTGCCCTCCTTGATTCACATTTTTCAACCTGTGAGCTTGAGTATGGCCCTAGACCTTCCT
The DNA here is from genome assembly GCA_026074375.1 of Tanacetum coccineum. Lineage (NCBI taxonomy): Eukaryota > Viridiplantae > Streptophyta > Magnoliopsida > Asterales > Asteraceae > Tanacetum > Tanacetum coccineum. The sequence continues at coordinate 3,598 of BQNB010127017.1, read as the reverse complement.
CCTTCGGTTATTGTTTTGATTGTGACGGTGGTTGTCACGGTTGTCTCCCCGGTTGTTACCGCGATTGCCTTGATTATTTCCTTGATTTCCACCTTCCCATTTTCTCTTGTTTTGCTCAGCATTCTTTTCCTTCCATCCTTGAACTTTCTGCTCCATAAGACCATGCGCCATCCTTATAGCTTCATTTAGAGTAGTTGGCTTAGAAGAATAGGTCTCACCCTGAATGTATGATGGCAACCCCTTGATATATTGACTGATCTTCTTTTTGATAGATGGAACAACCTCAGACATTAGTAAAACCAAATTCGTTGAATCCGGTTTGTGTAAGCAGCATGTCGTGGTCCCTTAACCTAATTTCTCAAACTCATCTTCCATCCTTGATATTTCTTCTTCAGGACAGAATTCTTCCAACATCATCTTCTTCATATCATCCCATGATTTCCCGTTTGCCTCTGCTAAACCGAGGGTGGCGACTTGAGTGTTCCACCAGGTTAATGCTCTACCTTGAAGGGTAGCAGCAGCAAACTTGACTTTGTTCCTTTCAGCGCATTCGCTGATCCCAAAAGTACATTCCATCTTCTCGAACCAACGACAAAGTTCCTGACAAGCCCCCTTTCCTTACATGGAATTGGTAAACCACATTTCAGAAACTCGAGAAAGTACGTCCCTAGCCTGTTAGCTCTTTCAGGACCCTCCTGCCATTGCCTGCACCTCCACGTTGCCATGTTCCCCCCAGCACTTCGTGTTCCTGGTGGCATGATCAGGCAAGAGCTTTCGCCACTTTCGTCGGAACTAGTGTGGCAAAAGTAATAGAGAAGCTTGAGCCATTTTGTTTAGGAGCCATGATAATCTGCGAACACGAGGGATACGTATAAGGTCACTATATTTAGTAAAATTTATGCAAAGTGTGAATGTATGCAAAATATATGGATGTATGCAATACATTAGATATGAGATTTTCAAAGTATGATAAAAACTTTAATATGTAAAGTTTAATAATAAATATATCTCAACATATATATCATAGTATTTATTAATACATACTTAGTGATAATACACCCGCAATATATAATGCTAGGAAGGTAATTGCATGAACGACTTGGCCGGCATCTTGAGGAATTGATTTGTTTGATCAATTGCAAGGATCAAGAGTCTACTCTAAGATCGACTTGAGATCTGGTTATCACCAACTCAGAGTTCGAGAGGAAGACTTTAACACCCCCAAATTTACTCGCAGCGGAACCAACTATTTGGGTGTTAAATAATAGTACAATAGTCACAAGATATAAAGAACGACTCAAAGAGACGTTTTAAAAGCAAGCAAACATTCCATTCCATTGTTTCAGAGTTCAAAAGCGTAGTCCCAAAACATCGTTACCATACATCATACAAGTTTGATATTAACAAACTAAAACAAGTTTTCATTTAAGGAATGGATTTTTTTAAAATGATGAACAAAAGTTTAGCGCAAATCCTCCTTATTAGGGCCTCCAAGCCTCCGAACTTCAATTACCTGAGATGAAACATGCTAAAAAGTCAACACGAGGTTGAGTGAATTCATAGGTTTTATAAGTAATAAACAGTTGAACACAAGCAATATAAAAATGGTAAACATCATATGAACTTGTGGGCCAGACAAGTTATTAACCAACAGTTGCATTGAGCTCGCGACACCGATCCCATTGACGAAATTCCATATACAAATAATAATAATCCAATGAATGCCCCCAGGCTAGGTACTTCGTCAGATACCTACTTAAATCTCCATACAATATGTCCATACATTGGGAGTGCTCACTGCTTCGGATTCAAACTCCCAAAAACCGAACCGGGTTGTCAAGCCCATAGCGCTATTAATTGTATGAGCGGCTACCCATCACAGGCAGTTGACGGCTCACGATTGGGGTCTTATGACGAAAGCTACTCAGGCAACAATATATTCACATACGGGTCCAAGCATACAAGAAAAACCTACTTGTGTTTTTTTTATAAAACTAGCATGCATCTCCCTCACGGGGTTTAAGAAAAATATTTGAAAAGCGAGGCTATGAAGTCACCGTAAGTCAAGTAAGCGACGAGGATCGAGAAGCTGAGTATATAGATCAAGATAGGTCACCAACAATCACCGACAACCTAAAAGAGTGACGCGACTTAGTAAGGTATATAAGTAAAAACAATACGTAAGTAAATTTTAACAAGTATGGGATATGTTTCTTAGATATATGCGTGGCGTTGCACAATGACTTAACTAAAGTGATTTTATTCCAATATATGACTAATAACTTGACCTTATAAGTAATTAAACATGTACTAAGTTTCGGATATTAATTTTTGTCTCATTATCAAAATTGTGTGCCTTATGTGTTTTTAGAAAAGGCGTAAAAGTCCAGTTTCTGTTTTGACCTGTATTTATGAGTGCATAACTATTAATCCGTAAGGGATATGAATATGATGTTTTCACCCATAGAAATATATTTGAGTCTAGTTTCCATAACATTAACCCAATCAATCTAAACCTTTACCAATCAATGAGAATTGTTAATTTAGTGACAGACTACCAAAACAGAATGCTGACTGAATAAAACACTTTTATGAAAACGGCCATAAATCAAAATCAATAATAGCAATCAATGAGAGGCTAAGTGCGGGAGCTTCCCTAAGATGTCTAGCATTGACCCATAACTTAAAACCAAAGTTTTTAGTTCAAAAACCCAGACCTTGACACGTTTTCTAATCAAATGTCTAGATTTGACCTAGTTTCGTATTTTGGCCATATCTCACTCATCCAGAACAATTGGTTGAGCATCCAACTATCCCATAGAGATGAGACTTATATCTATCTACCCCTGTAATTTAATCACAGACCCCAATCAATATTGTTAGAGACTGCCTCAAAACTGCCTTAATAAATCACTAGGAAACCTATCCAAAGTTCATCTAACTCACCAATCATTATCATACAATTCCATTATACATAATTTTAACATATCCCATATACAATAAATTTACTTTTATATATCAAAACATAATTTAATAGATCCATGCCATGCATGTTTATAAAAGTGAAAATCAAGAACATGCAAAACCAAATCTTCAATAATCAAGAACCTTGTAATCTTCAATTGATGAGAACCCTAAAAACTAAAATATTCAATAATCAAGAACCTTCATAACTTCATGCATGGTGAATTTTTATAGATGGATTATTGTTTATTTGATGTAGGATTTTTTTTAGGTTTAGTGTAGAATGGTGGATTTGATTGGAGTAAAAGATGGTGGAGTATGAAAGTTTCTGTATGTGTGTGGAATAAAGAGAAAAGCATAAGATTGTGTGTGTAAGTAAATAACTAGGTTAGTGGTTTTTAGCTAGAGTGTAGGCATATATATATGAGATGGTTTTAGAAAAATGGTTTTGGGTTTCTGCCGATTGAAAAAAAAAATACAAAGGGAGAGTTTTATTTTTGCTATAATTACGTATTTGTGTATATAAATAAGGAAGTAATAATGTGTATCTAAAAAAAAATACATATCTACATAAGTGGGAGAGTTGGGTTCGGCTAAAAAAAATAAAAAGGGGAGGGGAACCGAAATTTTTATA
>BQNB010127016.1:9206-19507 GCA_026074375.1 Tanacetum coccineum | reverse complement strand
CAAAAATATATAAGATGCAATAAGTATTTTTAGAGTTAGAGTTCGGGTTAGTTTCAAATAATTTCGTTTAAAAGGGGTGTTTAAAATAGCTAGATAAACATTATTAGAGGCTCGGTTTAAATGGAAAAAGCCCGGTCTTGGTTTTTGGGGTTGGTTCGAGTTCGGCTAGACACAAAAGGGGACGGGTCGAGTTCCATTCTTGTCCAATCATGCTATGTATAGCATTGTAAGTATTTTTGCTATGTATAGCATTGTAAGTATTTTATTACTAGTTTTATAATTGTTTTCGTGTTTCGAATCGTTTTCAATAAATGCATGTGGTGAAATCCAAGCGAGCTTGCGTTAGACTAGATTAGAATTGATATTGGAGATGTTAAATGGGCTAGATGATGTTGATTTGAGGTTGTCGGAAGCCAAAAATATGGTTTTGATGGGTTTTTAAAAATGTAATTTCGAGCAGAAAGTTTGGCTCGTGTTTCGAGGTTCGAGATTTTGTAAAATCTGATTTTTGATTTAGAAATATGATAGAGTTTGTCCTAATGTACGTTTCGGTAATTTGAACGTCCCGCAACTCAAAATAACGAAGTTTTTATGGCCGATCGAAATTTGGAAAAGTAAATATGTACACAAACAGCTATTGCATTTTTTTAGTTGCTGTCAGAATCTCAAATGACCGTTTTGAGCACTTTCGAGTCCGTTTCGGCCTTCCGGTGAAACACGAAAGTTGCTCGGAATGACGTTTTACTTTGCCATGAGGCTTGCTAGTTTTGAAATAGAGTAATAACAGGTCAAAACCCAAGGTCAAAATTTGCACTTTTATTAAAAATGTCTCAAGTTCCTGCAGAAACTTGCAGGGGCATTTTGGTCATTTTCTGTCGAGTTTCGGGTCTCGGCTAAAACTAAAAAGTTTTCCGGAATGTCGTTTTACATAAAATCTCTTCTGAGTCCGAGTTGTGAAATTGTGATATAACCGGTCGTTTGAAGCGGGTCATATTTAGTTATAAATATGTATAAAAAGTCAAAGTCCATTAAAGTTAAACGTTGACTTTTGAAAGTCAACTGGTTAATATAAAACTTGTCGGATGTCATAAAACTAATAAACGTTACTATTATTACGAGTATAATATTTTAAACTTAACGATTGTTACAAATGAAATAGATTCTAAATATAGTAATTTTTGTAATAATAGGAATATATTACCGATATGAGTAATTAATAACCACATTGAATGTCGAAAGCTCGACGAGATAAATAAATATTATTATAAATATAATTGGATAACGAGACCTACTAAAAATGGTAACTTTAAAAAAATAGCAACTTTCTAAAAATAGAAAGTTTCCTAAAATAGAAAGTTTTCAATTAAGCGATGTACAATATAAATGAAAGAATGATCGTAACTCAATTAAGTGAAGTTTAGGATCTAGGACGCGCGAGTGGATTTCTCATCACATGTGTATGTATATTTATACTATTTTGATAGTTGCGATGCGCGCACTATCCAATCGCATCTTACGAGGTAATAATTGAACGACATAAATTATAGGTCGCGGTTGAGCTCGTCATCGAGTAGTTCGTGATTTTATCGGTTATTTAATCTTCGGCTTCGATCAAGGTGAGTTCATAGCCTCGCTTTTAAGTGTTTTAAATGTTTTTAAACCCGCGAGGGGGATACTTGCTGTTTTGTGAAAATGAGAACACAATATGTTTTGATTTTAAATATGATTCCATTTACTATTAAGTATACGCCTTTTACTGTGTGACCGTTAGTTGCCTTGTTGTTGGTGAACGCTAATGCATTAAATAGATCTATTGGGTTTGACAACCCTGTTCGGGGTATGAATCAATTGTGAGCACCTTGTAACGGACATTTTGTAGTTAGTATTAAGAGAAGTGGCATACTTCTCGGACATTATTTCGTCATACGGGATGAATGTGTTAAGTTTCGGTGCACGGGCTCATTTAGTTGGAAATCAATATTTTTATAACTTGTCTTACGATCAATGTTATATGTTTTGTTGAACAAAATATGCGTTCTAACTGTTATTTGTAAACTCTATGAATTCACTCAACGTTTTGTTGACCTTTTTAAGCATGTATCTCAGGTTAGTTGCTGTTGATGGCTCGGATGGGACGGAACGCGGATATCAAGGACGGTGACTCGGTGAACTTGTGTGAATAAATGATAGAAATATTTTAGAAATGAAGTCATGATGTGACTTTTAGAATTAAATTTTCTATGATAGTTTTGGGACCTTTGTACTCTGATTCTTTTCAAACGAAATAAATGAAATTTGTTTAACAAACATCTCTTTTATAGTTGTTTGTTATGACTTGTGGGATTGTATCGTGAAGTAGCACCCAAAATGTTGTATTCCGCTGCATATCGTAGTTTGGGGGTGTTACACAAACCCTGCAGGTGTATCGAGTATGCGGTACTTTTAGGGTTTCATTTCTCACATTGCACTTCCACCTAAAAAACCTGCTCCGAATTCAGCAAAATGGCCTCAAAAGATAACACCTTCCGATCAGAAGCTTCATCTCGAACTGTACCTGAGCTCTTATCTGAGCTAACAGAAACTTGGAAGAAGCATGAGGAAGATTTGTTGAAAAAAGCTAAAGATTTAGAATATAAGTTGAAAAAGAAGAACGAGGATTATGAGGTATTGATACACTCAGATTCGAGGCATAAGGAGGAACTTAAAGTTTTGAAGAAGAAAATTGAAGGGCTAGAAGATGAGGTGAAGAGGAAGGTGAATAATATTGGTGAAATGAAGATGATGAATGATCAGTGTATAAAGAAGATTAGTGTTTACAGAAACATTTTTCCGGATCTTGATGTTAAGGTTTTGTGTTTGGAGAAATTAGGGAATGAGTTGATGGGTTCCGGGTGTTCGTCGGGCGATTTGGAGGTTAAGAAACCTGTTGTCGGTTTAAATTTTTTGAGTTTGTTGATATTTATTTGTTGTTTTTATAAATCGGTTATAAAAACAAAGTCAAAACATTTATACCAGGTTTCTTAAACTCCAAATCGCCGGACGAACACCCGGAACCCGTCAACTCATTCCCTAATTTCTCTAAACACAAAACCTTAACATCAAGATCCGAAAAAATGTTTCTATAAACACTAATATTCTTCGTACACTGATCATTCACCATCTTCATCTCACCGATCTCGTTCACCTTCTGTTAAGAATCATTTAAGCTCTTAGGATCAAAAATAACAAAGTTTGTTGATACGCAACGGAATTTAAATAAAGAACAATGTTATTTTCACAAGGTTATACATACATACAAGCCCCAATTCTATATGATCAGTATAGAACGGTTACCTTACTGTAACAAGATCAACGAAACCTTTGATCTTAGAGCTAAACCATACTAGACGTCTACATCACACCTATAGGATACACATACACGTTTTGAGTGCACACAATCACACACATAAACTATGTCTAGGGCTCTCTTTATATAGAGAGTCCCTAGGACTTACAAAGAAAATCTAAATCAATTAGGAAACTAAATCTTTCCTAATATTTGATCTTTATCTTTTAAGCAAATCTTTTAGAATCCTCAATCTTTTGTAGAATTCCATATTGTCGACTTTGATCCTTTTGTTTCATTCTTTATCCTTTTGAGCAAGTTCTTTTGTATCATCAAATCAATAATTCCTAACAATCTTTCCCTATTTGATGATGACAAAACAAACTGTAAACTGATTCCAAGGTGATCCATAGTAGCTTAATCTTCAGCAATCTTTATCTTCAAATCTGATCTTCCATGAATGAAACAATCTTCCTTTTAACTTGAGATTTCCTTTGAACTTGTTAAAACTTCTTCAACACAATGAAGTCTTCAACATCTTGTTCCATGTCATGCCACCACACATAATAAGTTGCAAATCATCTCTGTAACATCTTCCCCTTTTTGTCATTATCCATTAGGGGACTGTGAACTTATGCAACTTTGATCTTTACAACTACAAACCATATATTACACTTTTAATCCAAGCTTTCCAATGTCTCAAATTACCCTTCATGACGCATAATAAGATAAATGAATTCAAGCAGTAGAAACTTAAACTAGTAGTAGTAATAATGACTTAGTAGTAAGAATCAAAACCTAAACTAAAGTGGTGCATGTAAACCCATATCCAAATGGGTAAACTTTATCATATGCTTCCCCTGAACCAATAGTAATCAATCTCATTACAAATCTCTAATTCTGTTGGCTCTATGTAATAATTACTAATGGAGAAAACTCAGTATTACAAACTTGATGCTGAAGTAGAATAACCCAAACTTGTGTCTCATGTCTTGTACTATCCACGTGACTCCAAACTCATACTGTAATTCCATGAAGTATAAGTAGACCTCAATCTCTTGACAAAATCCTCATCTAAATGAGACATTGAGCAATACAACGTAACTCCTTTAAGTGATAGCAAATTACGCATTGTTAGATTTGACAAGTCTTTGTCAATATCATTTTTAAGCACGAACAAGTTATCTTGAAAGTCATAATCCAACCAAACTCGACTTTAAGATATGATAAGAACACGTACTCGTGAAATTCCACTTCAACTCCAAATAAGTGATAAACAATTATCTCCGTAATCAATTCAAGCAATTAATCCCAAAATAATAGCCTTTTTCTATCTGATCCAACTCGAGATCTAAACCGTGTGTTATCCAATATCTGACAAAACTAGCAGTAGTAATTCATTTACGCCCAAGCAGTAGTAACTACTTTTACCTAAGTAGTAGTAACTAACTGCTTTTACCCTAGCAGTAGTAATAATCAAGAAGCAGTATTAACGATCATAAGCAGCATTAACTAATACTATTCGAAACCCTAACAGCATAAATTTAATACTGGCAGCATTAAGTTACATTGGCAGTATTAACTTTTTGGAATTACTACTGTTCATCTATTACTGGCAGCATTAGCAATATATTAACAGCATTAACATATACTGACAGCATTAACAGATAATGACAGCATTAACATATACTTTTAAATCACCAGCTTCCAATAGCAATCCAAACTCAATAGTATCCTCACGATAATCATGAAGCAGCACTAATAACACTACCAATATCGTTTACAAGAAGTTTATCATGGGAACAAAATACAAACCCTAAAAATTAAGGTCTTCACATTATAACAGACCCCATCTTGTATTCCAATACCCTTTAAAACTCTTAACCTTTTTAACATCATCATACCATGCTCAAAATTAGAATCATATCAAAGCAAACAGCAGCTTTGTCGTTTTTAGTTCCTTTTCTTCTTCTTTGTTATACACAGCTTCAAGAAGAAAGAAAAACACTACCAACTGCTTTTTGATTTCCTTGTCACAAACTGAGATAATTGAAACGTTTCAAGTAAAACCCTTGATTCTAGATCGAACAACAATACCTGCTGTATAAAACCAAAACAGCAGAAACTTTCAACACAAACAACCTAGCTTCATGAACTTCGAACCAAACTCTTAATGATGAAACCCTAAGTATATGGTAACTTTGAAAACCCTCTTCTTCAGCGATCGACACTTAGGGTTTTGGAACGATAAGTTTTAGGGTTTATGGATTGGTGCTTATAAAAACGCTTGCTATCAAAACCAATCAACAATAAATCTTGTGACTTCAAAACCTTGTTGCTACTATAGCAGTTTTAACCAAAAACCCTAGAAGTTAGGGTTTCGTTTGTTGTTTAAATACAATGAAACAAGCACAAATCAAACAGCCACAATAACTCCAATAAGCACGATTAGCAGCAGCAAAAGATATAGGCGAAACCCTATATTATGAAAACTGAAAACCATACATTCTGAATTACCGAATTTGCATAGGTTCTGCTTTTACCGAATTAGGGTTTGCTAAAAAACCCTAATATTACAGAATTTTGCCAATTACCGAAAAATAGAATCTTGAAACTCTTTTCTTAGAAAAACCTTGTAGATCTTAGATATCCTAAGCCACCGGGCTCTGATACCAATTGTTAAGAATCGTTTAAGCTCCTAGGATCAAAAATAGCAAAGTTTGTTGATACACAACGGAATTTAAATAAAGAACAATGTTATTTTCACAAGGTTATACATACATACAAGCCCCAATTCTATATGATCAGTATAGGACGGTTACCTTACTGTAACAGGATCAAAGAAACCTTTGATCTTAGAGCTAAACCACACTAGACGTCTACATCACACCTATAGGATACACACACACACACGTGTTTTGAGTGCACACATAATCACACACATAAACTATGTCTAGAGATCTCTTTATATAGAGAGTCCATAAGACTTACAAAGCAAATCTAATTGTATTAGGAAACTAAATCTTTCCTAATCTTTGATCTTTATCTTTTAAGAAAATCTTTTAGAATCCTCCATCTTTTGTAGAATTCCATATTGTCGACTTTGATCATTTTGTTTCATTCTTTACCCTTTTGAGCAAGTTCTTTTGTATCATCAAATCAATAATTCCCAACACCTTCCTCTTCACCTCATCTTCTAGCCCTTTAATTTTCTTTTTCAAAACTTTATGTTCCTCCCTATGCCTCAAATATAAGTGTATCAATACCTCATAACCCTCGTTCTTTTTTTCAACTTATATTCTAAATCCGTAGCTTTTTGCAACAAATCTTCCTCACGCTTCTTCTAAGTTTTTGTTAGCTGAGATAAGAGCTCGGGTATTGTTCGAGATGAAGCTTCCGATCTGAAGGTGTTATCTTTTGAGGCCATTTTGTTAAATTCGGAACAGGTTTTTTAGGTGGAAGTGCAATGTGAGAAATGAAACCCTAAAAGTACGACATACTTGATACACCCGCACGGTTTGTCTTGATAAAAATAGAAAATTTTCACTTCGGACCCCCAATAGTGTTTGGAATCCCAAAGATAAGAGCTCGGGTACTGTTCGAGATGAAGCTTCCGATCTGAAGGTATATTATATAGAAACCCTTTTGATAGAAAATAACTGTAGTGTGTGTGTGTGTTTTTTTTTGAGTATGTGCAGTGGTGGCTTAAAGGTAAAGCAACTAAAACTATCTCTTTAGACCCCATAATATTTAAGGCCCCAAATTTCTAACACCCTTTACGAATATATAGTCGGTTACATATTCTTTTGGGCACCATCTTGAGGTCTCGATCTATAAAAATCCCCTATTACTAAAACTGCTAAAATTATTAAGGATGTCTGCTTATTTTTTAAATCCATACGACTAAGTTCTTATTTGAGATTAAGAAACACGACCATGTCCATTTTTTATTAATACAAAAAGATGAATTGAGCTCTTTTAATGATATAAAGTCTAATGACTTTTAGCCGATATTGCGAACACATTAAACATGTCAAGAATCACTCATGAATAGTGTTTTGAAGGAATAAGAATAACCTATTTTTCAACGAACAAACCTGTACACGAATGTTTGTTTGTTTAAGTGTTCTTATTAGTTGGTTTGTTCAGTTAACCAAAACTAACAAACACGAAAAAGACTCGTTCGTGTTGGTTTGGTTCTTTAGCCCTACTTATAGATCATAAAACGAAGTTTAGTTTTTTTCTCTTTCTTAAATTATTTTTCTTTATATTCAATAAAATCTTAAATTCTCATTGTGTTCTTGGTTTGATAATTAGATGTTCTATTGCTCCAATGAATATAGCTTAGCAAAGTGAAAAAAATGAAAATTCGAAAAGGCTTCATACTTTTATTTCGCTTTAGGCCTCCACAAGGCTTGAGCCACCCCTGAGTATGTGTCAATATGTGTGTATGAAGTTGCTATCACATATCGTTCGATTGTTGTGGTTTCTACAATAGAGCTTATGAGAGATCAATTGTTATAGCCAATGGAAGATTATTGCGGAGATCTTACCGATCTCACTTGTCGTTGTTGTGGTTGTCATTATTATTATTTATTGTAAGATTATTATTATTATTATTATAAATCGGTTTATTAAGAAACCAAGAGATTTACAAAATATTAGAGGGAAGTTGAGATACTATCTGGGCCCCCACTCCTTTAGCAATAGCGAAACTAATCCTATTAAAAATATGAACAACAACACGTGCCCTAATGTTCTGAGGCATGGAGAATTTCTGGATCCACTTCAACAATGTAACCGCGTCCTCCTCTAATTCCCTTAAAGAAGAGAAAGAAAAAGGAAGAAACCCATACCCAATAGCTGCACACTTTGCCATATACTTAACACGTTTACGTTGTGCAACATCAATCACCGCTCGATCGGGCATGAAATCCGCCATGCCATTTTACGTCAAAGGCGAAGATCTAGTCAAATCTACACACACATTAAGACCTCCATCCCACGAGTAAAGTAACATATCTGTTGGACGTAATGGTTTGTCACAACCCCCTCATCCAGCCCGATATCAACTTCCTTACCAGCTAAAATCTCCGAACGAACGTAGATGTTAACAAGGATATCACACATAACATTATAACGATGCTTAATACCAATAATACCCGTACACGATACAGCATGATCTTCATAAATATCCCTAGCAAAAACCCTTAAACAAGCTGAGCAAGGCTTCGAAACCGAAAATAAGGGGATGTTGGTATTTTTTTTATTATAACATCACTTTATTAGAAAAATAGGATTATCATCATCCTCGTCGTCGTCCTCATCCTCCTCGTATTCATCGTCATCGTCATCGTCATCATCATGATTATTATTATTACGATGATGATGATGATGATGACGACGACGACAAAAACGATGACTTCAACACTGCCTAGGACATCAAGTTGTTTTAGTTGACTTGTATAGCCTGTTTCTGTTGTAGGTATTTGGCCTTGTAACTTATAGAGTGGTCTGTCTTGTGTTACTATTTTACCAGGTACAAAGAAATGATTGTTGAGGCTCTTGCATCCACTGAAGATCCGAATGGGAATGAGCTTAATGTCGATGCAATTTATTACTCTATTGAGGTTATATAATATCTCTTTGAAGGTTTCATATGTATAAAATGGTTTATACAACAGTCATAGCTGAGTTCACAGTGGCATTGGTCTTGTTAGTTGTTGTAACCCATGATATGCTAATATACGCACAGTTGGTCACATAATTCGTATCAATAGATAATAAGACGTGACTCTGAGTTTGATAGACTTGAAGGGTATTCATAATGTGGAACAATTTAAAATCTTTTAAGCGTTATGTGAAAATACTATTAGACAGAAAAGATGAAGAAACCTGTGTCGGGAACTTCAATAACTGATTTTTTTATGTTTACACATGTCACAGCAAAAGTACGAGTTACCAGGAAATTTCAGAAGATTAGTAACGTCAAAGCTCAGAAGACTTGTGCTGAGTAAAGTCCTTGAAAAAGTCAGTAACTCTTTAATTAGTTAATGGTTTAATAATGACTTACCCATCAAACTTTCACTTCAGTTATGGTTTAACCCTTAAACTTGTTTTCTCAATGGTTGAGTTCCTAAACCCTTTTTTGGTGGTAAATTTTTTAGCACCTTTTCAGTGTGAACAATAAAATATTTAGGGATTAGACCAAAAAAAGATAAAATTAAGGGTTAAACAGTGGAAATAAGTTAAACGTACTGTTAAAGTGATTTAAAGTTTGAGGGTTAAACTTAAACCATTATTAAACCTTAGTTAATACGAGTACAAGGTTTTTTTTATATCTGTATGCCACAGTTGCTTTTATTATGTAATGTAATATGAACATCCTGAGTTATATATGATTACTATATTTTATTTCACGAGTACTTTAAAATTTACAATAAACCTACAGGCGGGTGACTATTACAAGTTTAACAAAGAAGATGCAGAACCTGTTTCTGCAGATACAGAACCTGTTTCTGCAGAAACAGAGGAGAAAATAGCATCAACTGCTGCCAATTTGTGTTTAGATTTGATAACTAGTTAACCATTAACACTACGAGTATGCAACGGATATGGATCTAGTTTGCTTCATATAGTTAACATACAATAAATAAACCAAAAAAGGTAAACAAGAAAACTAACCCTTGAAGTCAACAGCAAATGAAACTTAGTGGATAAGCTTCCACCTCTACGAGTGCTCATACAAACACGTCTAACAAGCACGCCTAGATGCTAGTCTTAAACCCTACGTCACTAATAACATGTAATCTACCTCCTTGGATCAAAACCTCACTCGAACAACCCTTGTTACTAAATTAAAAACAATGAAACCCTAATTAGGGTTTATGTGAATTTCGATAATACCTGAAAAACAACAAAACCCGAAAACTATTTTTCCTTCTTGCTGCTTCGTGATCCAGAACCAAAACCAAAC
>BQNB010127014.1:0-19508 GCA_026074375.1 Tanacetum coccineum | reverse complement strand
AGAAAAAGTAAAAAGTGTCTGACACCCAACTAGGTGAACGGAAAAAAGAAAGGAAGAAGGCGAAGCCTGCCGAGACCCATGTCCTCATGATAAGCAGAAAAAGTTATAACCCAAGGAAAAGATATGCGGAAGAAGACTACAATAAAGTGGGGGAAATCACATTCCTCCCAGTAACGAAGGATAAGATTTCAGCCGACCCAGTCATCATAAAAGCTTGTGTGTCAGGGATACAAGTAAACAAGGTATACATGGATAGTGGGAGTTCATGCGAAGTGATCTACGATTACTTTTTCTTGAAGTTGAAGCCATCTATCAGATCCCATTGAGTAGACTCAAAGACTTCACTCGTTGGCTTCTCCGAGGAATACTCCTGGCCCTTGGGAGAAGTACCTCTGGAAATCACAATTGGAGAAGGCCTCATCACAGTCACAAAAACGCTCAACTTCGTCATCGTGAGATCTGACTCACCACACAATCTGCTACTTGGAAGGACCGCCATGCAACAAATGGGGATCGTAGTATCGACTATCCATGGGGCTATAAAGTTATATACGCCAAAAGGAATTGGCACCCTCCTCTCAGAAAATAGCTCACAAGGACCAGAAAAAGAGCAACAAATAGCAAGTGAGGTACGACAAGCAGACAAAGAAGATATCCTTATTTGTGTAGATCCGAAAGAAAAGATTGTGGTAAACAACCAATATCCGGAACAGACAATCACCATAGGAAGGCAACTACAAATGAGGACCAAGCTAAAATTACAAGAACTCCTAAAGGCACACACCGATGTCTTCGCATAGACTACTGCCCACATGATAGGAGTTTCGAGAACCATAATAGTAGAAGGAGAAATATTTAATACAGAACACAGAGTGAACGAGTCCAAGCATGTGGAACCAATAAAGCAAAAGAAAAGAAGCTTGGCACCGGATAGAAACAAAACAATTCACATGCAAGTAAAAGAACTCACAAAGGCCAACATTTTGTGAGAAGTTAAGTATCAAACGTGGGTATCAAACCCAATCATTATGAAAAAAGCTGATGGAAGATGGAAGCTGTGCATAGACTTTACAGATATAAATAAGGCATGCCCCAAATAGAATCACCCACTACCTGCAACTGAGCTGAAAGTAGAAAACATTCACCGACACCGATTCAAATGTTTCCTGGATGCATACAAAGGACACCACCAAATCCTAATTGCTGAGAAAGATGAAGAAAAGATGGCTTTCTACACAAGAGAAGGGGTGTTCTTTTAAAAGAGGTTGCCTTTTGGACTGAAGAATGCGGGGGCAACCTATCAGAGACTAATTGACAAGGTATTCGGCTGCCAAGTAGGACGAAACATGGAAGTCAGTGCCGACGAGATGGTCATAAAAAGCGACTCCGAAGAAGAAATGCTTGCTGACATTAAGGAGACTCTCAAAAGGCTCCGAGTGATTAACTTGAAACTCGACCCGAAGAAGTGCTCCTTCGAAGTAGAAGAAGGGAGGTTCTTAGGACATCTCATCACAAAATAAGGAATCAAGGCAGATCCTTCGAAAGTCAAGGAAATATCAGATTTGCAACCTCCCAAATTAGTTAGCGAAATACAAAGCCTTGGCAAGAAGTTGGCGGCAATAAATCGTTTCCTTTCTAAGGGGGTGGATAAAACGCTTCCCTTCATGCGAACTCTGAAAAACTACACGAGTGGAAAGATGGTCCAATGGATGACAAAAGCAGACGAAGCCTTTCGAAGAATGAAAGAACTTTTAGAAGCACTACCAACTGTGACCGCACCGGTCAATGTCGAAACCTTGATAGTGTACCTAGCGGCTTCTAAAGAAGCATACGTGCAGTATTAATGGCAAAAAGAGGGAAAAAGAAAGTTCTTGTGTATTTTGTNNATAAATAAAACTATCACTTTCAAAGAGTGGTGGTCTTTGCATAGATTTCCCTTCTAGATATTTGTCAGAATCCATAGATCGCTCCAAGCTTTAAAATACAGTATATTTTAAAAATCTTAAGTGACCTTGGCTTCTGATACCAATTGTGGAAATTAGAAAGGAGGGGGGGTTGAATAGTTTACAGGTTCGTTTTCATTTTAAAATTTTGTTTTCAAAATACTTAGTTTCGAGTAGTATGTTTAGCTAACCAACAATATGAATCAACCAAGTAAATATCTAAATTAATAACAATCACAACAATTATAAAGAGATAAGAGAAGATACAATCAAACCAAGAGACCAAGATTTATAGTGGTTCGGCTACGAAGCTCTTCTTCGTCCTACTCCACTCCTCGAGTATCCAACTCGAGATTTCACTATGTCAACAAGCTCCCTTCAGGGGGAGAAAACCGTTTACCCGTCGCTTACGTTATTTTCTGACACCAAGCTAAATGTCGAGTCCTAATCTTAGCTAGAACCAATCAAACACTTCATAATCACTACATTATCACTAGATCTACACTATCAGATTTACACAATATCCGAATCACACAAATACACAAGATAATTACAATAGAGATTTGATACTTAGAAGAAGAAAGGAGAGATCACTAATCAACACTTCGTTTCTTGGCGAATACGAGTGTTCTTCTATTGCACTTGAATATGAAGGAAGAGATGAGAAGAAGAGATTAGATCACTTGAAATAAGATCAAGAGAATGTTATGATCAAGATATTTAGTGAAGAAACAAGTTTTCAAGAGAGAAATAAGTGTGAGAAAATTTGTGCAAAGAGGTCTGATTTTCTATAAGAATGGACAGTATTTATAGCAGGAAAATCCAACACGGTCATAGGGCGTCCAGGCGTCCCAGATAAATCTAGGACCCCGCTAGGCCTAAAAAGGGGCCCGCCAAGTAGACTACGTTCCGTTTTGACTTTTGTTTGGGAAATTTTTGGATTTGGGAATAGATCTTTCTTTTTTAAAAAAAACTTTCTTTTAATTAGAAAATATTTTGTATAATTAATTTTTGTGAAATTTCTTTGGTAAAATGTATGGATAAAAGAACAATATTATCTGATCACAAATCATGCTTACTGATTTGTTTGTTCATAACCATGAACTAGATTACTAATCTTAGAAATGGAATTTTATGATTAATAATTTGTAAATGTTTAATTTTATCATAAACGTTTTGACATTTTCTTATTATCAAAACGTTGAGAGGTCAAAAAATATAAATAATGTTTTTAGACATTTTTTGTATTAACACAATGGACAACAGAAGCGGACAAAGCCTTTCGAAGAATGAAAGAGCTTTTAGAAGCACTACCAACCGTGACCGCATCGGTCAATGGTGAAACTTTGATAGTATACCTAGCGGCTTCCGAAGAAAGCATAAGTGCAGTATCAATGGCAGAAAGGGGAAAGGCAAGTTCTTGTGTATTTCGTCAGCCAAACATTACATGGGGCCGAGCTAGAATACCCGGAATTAGAAAAGCTCATACTAGCCCTCGTATATGCCGCTATAAAGCTGCGAATATATTTTCAAGCTCACCCCATCCAGGTTCTAAGCGACAAGCCCATAAAATAGATCCTCACAAGGCTGAAAATCAGAGACGAATATCCCAAATGGCGATAAAACTGGGGGAGCAAGTCATGATCGATTCAGGGGAAGAAACTCAATTAAAGGGCAGATATTAGCTGGTTTTCTGGCCGAAACTCCCTCCCAAGAAAGATAAATAGATCAAAAATGGAGAAGCCAAAAGGAAAGAACCAGAATCTGAGAATGCATGGAAATTGTTCACTAGTGGAGCCTCAAGCTCTGATGGTTCTGAGGCAGGATTGATGCTAGTCGATTCAGAGGGAAAAGAATACACTTATGCTTTAAGGTTTGAATTTGAAACTACCAACAATGAAGCGGAATACGAAGCATTACTGGCAGGACTACGCATAGCCAAATAAATGAAAATCCAAGAACTAATAATCTTCGCAGATTGTCAACTAGTAGCAAATCAAGTCAACGGGCTCTTCGAAGCAAGGCAACCAGTCATAAAGTAATACATGGAAAAGGCAAAGGACCTGCTAGTCAGTTTTCTTACCTACTCGATAGAACATATCAAAATGGATCAAAATAAGAAGGCAGATGCACTCAGTAAACTAGCATCGATGACATTCTCCAAACTTGCTAAGGAAGTCCTAGTAGAAGTACTACAGGAAAGTCAATTACACAAAAGGAGGTTACAAACGTAACCCAAGAAGAAGAAGATAACTGGATGATACCTATTCGGGAGTTCTTACAGTTAGGAAAACTCCCCGATGATCCACAAAAGGCAAGAAACTACGAGTCAAGGCCCCATTATACAAGCTAATGTATGAAATGCTGTACCAAGATCAATTGTTCACCATGGTTAAGTGCTGAGAGCAGCACAGCTAAGATATTCATCTCCAAGAGGTACACCAAGGATCATGTGGAATGCACTCAGGATTACGATGGGTAGTATCGAAGATCATAAGGCTACGATATTACTAGACATCAATGCATAAGGATGCAAAAGAATTAATTCAGAAGTGCGAAGCTTGCCAAATTTACTCTTCTGTACCAAGAAAACCAAAGCAAGAAATGACATCTATAACGTCAGCGTGGCCTTTCTCACAATAGGGAATTGATATTATAAGACTACTACCAATAGCACCAGGAGGCACAAGGTTCCTAGTAGTGGCCATTGACTACTTCACAAAATGGGTCAAAGCAAAGCCGCTAATATCACCGACCGGGAAGCACATGGAAAGGTTCAAGTGGGAATATATAGTGGGCAGGTTTGGAGTACCTCAAATAGTAATTTCAGATACGGGAAATAATTCTCCGAAGGCACATTCCCTATCTTCTGTCAAAAACTCAGAATACTCTAAGCCTTCACATCAGTCTACCACCCCCAAGCAAATGGACAGGTGAAATTAACAACAGAGAAGTTGTCAAAGGGATGGAACACAGGTTAGGAAAAACCCACCAAGGAAGGGTTGATGAGTTACCATAATCCCCTATGGGTACACAGAACAACCCTGAAATCCAGTAACAGAGAAACTCCTTTCAGCTTAGTCTATGGCTCAGAAGTTATAATCCCGATAGAGATAAGTGTTGAACAAGAAAATCCAGATTTAATCCATAAGAAAAACAAAAAAATACGCAGGGAAAGACCTGGATATATTCTTAACAGAAAAAGAGAAATAGCTTCAATCAAAGAATCCCACTATAACAAAAACTAGAAAATATTATAACAACCGGTCAGTCATCCAACCTTCAAACTAGAACGTATGTGCTCCGACTAATAAGCGTAGCAAAGACAAATTCCAAGGAAATAAGGGACCTTATATAGGATGTCCCCACACAGTATAAGAAGGCCTACGAGGAACGGAGCCTACAAGTCATAAACCTTATCCGCTCTACTGATTCCCAAACATAAGAACAGATTACATATTTGCGAACATTGTACTATAGAAATCCATATTTTATTTGGCAAAAGAGTCTTTGTTGACTTCTTTAACAATGAAAATCCTTATTAAGTGTAGCAAACTAAGTGTTCATACTCAAAATGATGTAAATCTTTCTACACTATCAATGGAACGGATTACTCTAAATCTTTTGTGTTAACATTCAAAAGATAAAACAAGGCCACACTTAAGCCTTAGCATCAAAGCCCACGTCAAAAGGTTATAGGGGCCACACATGAGCTCTCTGAGAAATAACACCTAAATTCACTTATAAAGGCTCAAATAATTAAAAAGTTTCTACCGTTCGAGGGATGAAGAGGCTACACATGAGCCTCTCATAAACAAATACCCAAACTCACGTTAACTTTTCCAGAGGTTACATATCAAAACCTTACAAAAATAGGGCGGGTCGCAACCCCCTATAAGAAAGAAAATACTTGTTCAAAAACTACTAGTAGAAAGAAGAACTTGCAGGCCACACGTGAGCCTCGCAATACATGCAAACACTATTTGCAATAGTTGACAAAATAATTAAGTCAACAATTGACAATCAGTCACAAAAAGTCACGGGCACAAACCACCCGGATAATTAGAACGAGACCTACATACGGCATCTCACGGAGTCCTTTGAAGACAAACACTTTAATTTGAAGTGCTTGCGCTTTCTTTCGACAAAACATCTCAACAAAGCATGAGGATCAGCAGTCGAACTCAAGCAAGTAACAAAGGAGGCATCATCCTAATCATTACCAGCTCGTCATACTCCTCCTTTGAATATGGACGATAACCTGCATCTCCTCTAAACTAAAGCTTCTTTAATCGCTACCTCTCAAATGTAGTGCATCCTGCCATAAATGATAGATTCCTTGACAACCTAGCAATAAGGACACCTATCTCACTCAGCTATGAATAAGCTTTTATTGCTAATCAGAATGAACCCCTCAGACACCATAGCAGTTCTATCCTGCCTCAAACTATCCACACTCTATAAAAGCTGGATTTCGGAAGCCTTGAGTCTCTTCCCTTAAGATCTGAGGCCTTCGACTTTAGCACGAAGGGTGGATATAGTTTGCTCATAGTTAATCCACTTCTTCTCTTCAAGTATGAGCCTACTATACTCACTGTGGAGGCCATTGACCTAACTCTGCAAGGTCTCAATCTCAACACGCATATCAGAAACAAGAGGATTTTTATCCAAGTCCTGAAGAGCTTCATTACATTTCTTCTCCAGCTCTGCATATGCTTTATCTTTCTTGATATCCCTTTCTCGCAAGTACAGTGAGGGATCCCTGGCTTTAAGCAATGCAAAAAGTCAGCTCTCGAGTCCTGCCATTAAGAACATTGTCAAGAACAGCTTGACGCATATAAGCTTTATCAATAATGACATCAAATAATGTCTATTTTATAGCATCATTTATCCCATGTAATTAACCCATTTTGTATAATTATTGCAAAGAATTGTTACTTAATCGTTCATATTTGACAATTGCAGTAATTATGGAGTACTTGGTGAAACTTGACCAAAAGGCGCGCATTCTGAAGTTTAAACAAAGATATTTTAAAGATTACTATTCTAACAACCAATACGCCGTATCCATCAAGGAAGATACGGCGTATCTGTGCCTGCACTCACCAAAGTCCACGAAGGATAACATGATCAATACGCTGTATCCAAAGAAGAGCAATATGCCGTATTGGAGATATAGTATGTGAATATTCTGGAAGATATCAAACATGGTCCATACTCTAAGAAACCCCAATACACCATATCCAACACATTGGATACGCCGTATCTAACACATTGGATACGCCGTATCGACACTGACTCCAGACCTTATAAATAGAAAACTCAAAAACGAATTTTAAGTGTGCTAAATCATATTCTTGATACCTAAACCACAAAAGTCAATTTTTAGAAGAGAAAAAGAGCGAAAGATGTCTCGCAATGCATTCCAATCCATAAGAGACAACTGTAAATCTTATTACTTTTGTAATCGTTCAGTTTTTTGGTATCATTCTTATATCTTGTTATTTACCTAGCTCAGCCATTACTCCTTGTATTAATTATTATGTTTGAAGGGTAGATACCTTCTGGTATAGTGCCATTATTATGAAGATATGAATGTTTGAGTTTTATTTATATCTCAGATTCTTAATGTATATCATTGTATGCTTGTTTATTGTATTATTAATTTATACTTGTTTACGTGCTTTTGTATGCGACCTATCATTCAACTGATTCTAGTGATACAACCAAGTAATCTATGAGTTCAGAAAGCTCTCCAATAGTCATGCGATAGGTGAACAAATAGGAATCGACTAAATAACTCCTCTTGCCTCGATTAAACAGGTGTGGACCGTTGTAGGTAGTGCTTAGTAACTAACTAATAATGTTCTGATCATTGGTTTATTGGATGTGACTACCACCTAACATAAAGTACCATTAAGCAGTAAGTGGCTAAAGTCACTATGAGCTAGGGTTAGTATGACACACACTGTGTTGTCCTCTAGATGAATTATAATCAGCAATTAATGATGCTTTATGCGGATGCTTTAATTGTGACAGAATTAATGTGTCTAGGTCTTAGGATGAAGTCCCACCTATCTATGAATGATAGCCACCCCTCGAGAAAGTAACATTGGCACTGAATAAAACAAACTACTTCTAATAACGATTATTGATGGCTAATACAGTTTTTCTATCATAACCTTAACCGCTTTTTTCTTCTATTAATTGCTTGCATGTTAATGTGTCTTGAATTGAATTATAGTCACCACCAAAAACCCCTGCCAGTCTCTTCAGGCTGAAACTCCCACTTTTTACCTTGTAGAATTAGATATAACAACGCATAGGATTAACATAGGTTTGACTTAGATTAGATTTAACTCTGATTAGGCTAACCAAAATATTAATAAATGAGAGATTTAAAACCTCGCTTCAAGTGTTTGACGCCCTACTTACCACGAATCTACCACCGACCAGGTACACTGCCCGTTAAAGTGTTGTTTTTGGTTAAGTCGAAAAAATATAAATTTAAAACTTGAATCATAAAAGTATACACCACACAACGACACATTAAGTTTTTGGCGTTGTTGTCGGGGAGTGAAAATTAATTTTGATTTTTATTTTATATTTTGGTTATTAGATTAGATCTAACCCATAGGAGTAGTGTAAATTAGATTAGTGTATATTTTTGTAAATTATGTATATTTTTTATATTTGTTAGTTTAATTATTTGCTTATATATTTGTGTGTTTATTTTAATTGTTTTCCTAATACACTATTCTGGTCGATAGACATCGATACTAGCGTATCCACTTCCATGGATACGCGTATCCAACTTTGGAGTCCAATAAGGCGTATTCATTCAACTGATAATACGGCGTATCCCCTTCAATTGAATATGTATATTCATCAACTGAACGAATAAGAATATAAGTTTTCATATTTGATTTTCGTGCTAAAAATTTTTCTATCTTTCTTCAGAGCAAATCCTACTGATATTTTTACCTTTGTTATAGATAATTCTTATCAGAGCTAGTTGATTAAAAATGACCTAACAAGAATCACGGCTGAACTGATTCAATATGAAAACATGAATAAGCTCAAATTGAATCAAATCATTCGTGATCACCAGTAATGATTATAAACGTGAAACTCAGCAAGGAATTTTTGAGGAATTACAAAGAATGCATACCACAGATGGATTGATGAAGAGGTGATGGACCACATTGCTAAGGTACTTGAAATGATTGATTTAATCTACATTCCTGTGTGGATTCCCCCATCAAAGCTACGAATGAAAGTCTTTCTTCTCTCACTGGCTGATGACGCACGACAACGGTGGATAAATGAGGGGGAAGGAAAAATCACTGTTTGGGAAGAACTTGTTGAGAAATTTTTCTATAAATTTTATCTCGAATCATACAATGAAAAAGAAGAAATGTTGGATGAAGGAGTCAACTGGGGGATAGATCAACTTGATTTCATATCTGCTGAAAGGTAAATTCATACATCTAAAAACTAGAAAATGGATTAAGAACTAAAAAAATATAAATTCCATGCTTGTGATGAATGAAAAATTGGAATAAAAAGATAATGATGACAGGTCTTAAGTAGTAATTATAATCCTATTGATTCATTTTTTTTAGACCTTATCTAAAAACAAGTGAAAAGAACGAAACTGAAAAGGATAATGAACTAAGCCAGCCGAAGTGCAAATGCAGCAAAACATCTAATTCTATTGATGAGCAACCTTACAAAAGGATATGTAAGGCAGAAAAGTTTGAAGCTGGAGAATACTAGTAATCTTTAATGATATTATGCAAGAACTAGAGAGAGAAGTGGGTTGGAAGGTTTCTAGAGAGAGAAAGTAATATTGAATATATGTGTGAAATGTAAGAAAATGAAACAACCAACCACCCTCTCCAAGGCATGAGAGGGTATATAAACTACATACTTGCCGGATCATGGCTTAACGGCTTTCCATAGCCCATAGGGCCAGACAGCTTACTAGACTAATCATATAACAACTACGGGGTAAGACTATAACAACTTAGAAGCGACCGATGCTTTCTTATTTCCAACAATCCCCCCTAGGAAGTCACTCCATTTTACAAAAATTTAACTTAGCATACTATGCTATATCTCATATCTTTCGCTCGTAAAACTTCATTTCACTTGTGAATATTGTATAATCTATGACTTTAGCCGAAGCTTGTTTCCTTTATCTTTACTTGAAGTGAAGTGATCTTGAGCACTGTGAGATCATTCAACAAGCATAAAATTTCCCCCTCTTTTGCCATCTGATGACTTTGTCACTTGTGAGTCTTGTACTTCTGGACCGCCATGCTCATACATTCTTGAATTTGTTGAATTGGAAAGCTTAATGGTTGCAATCTTTCTTGAAATTCTTTAACTTTAACACTAGAAAAAAATAACTCGCACTTTAAGAAAGACGATTCGGTATCAAGTATCGAAGTCCTGAAACATTACTACTTTGAGCTTTCATGATGTCTTTATTTTGTCTTCGGGTACAGCATGTGGTTATGAATCTTGTGAGTCAGCTGGAATTAGGTACCCTCACCACCATACATTAAGTATCCTGCGTTAAAACATTAGCAATAAAGCAGGACGAATAGCTTGTTAAAAATAAGAACATTCGTTCCGTGATTGGATAGATAAACCTCAAATTCTGAGGGATCGACCTAATCAAGATAGATTCAATTTAAGAGAATCTCCATGACAAGGATTTCCAGCTGAAGTGTAGAATCTTTCTAACACATTTGCTATTAGATTCATCAACTAGATTCTCGGCATGTTTCATTATCGTAACATCTCAAAGCAGACAACACGATCAATATGAACCAGTGATTACTATCTCATCATTGAAATAGAAAAATCGATTTGAAAATCATTCGAACGTGTCACTTGCTAAAGAGGTTTTGTGACACATCGAGAGTGATGGTATTTCAAAAATTCCTCATCATCGTCAATTCATAACCTGGAACAAGTTTGTATTCTTATAGAATCGCACATCGTTTCTTTAACAGTTGGCACAAGTTTGATTCGTATAGAATCGCACAAGTCACCTACCATGGCTTGTTTGATGTTGGCTTCAAGCAGGATTTCCATCTTCATTGTGAATGAAATCACTCTTATGTCTGGTCAAAAATCACAAGGATAATGCGTATACTCTTAATATATGATCTTGTAATTCACATAGTGTGACTTCGCAAGCAGAATTATTTGACAAGTGTCCTATATGAGAATTTATGGGATGATCTCTTTTGGCTCTAGACTTAATAGTGCCACTTTGATTTTAGTGAAGCGAAGGCTGGACAGACTCCACCTTTCAATATTAACATAACTCAAAAGTGAGAGAAGTCGAAGAAATGTCGTGTAATCTCTATAAGAATGAACAAGATATTTTGATGAGACGCTTGAGTAGCTAGGGAGGGTTTGTGCCATAGCGCCACTGGGTCCATGACAGGTCTTTAATGTCAGACAACACCTTAGTGTTTTTCTGACAGTTGATGTATTTGACTAGGTTTCTGCCTAAGTGTAGGAGGCTTTCTTTCTTTACACCCCTTTATCCTTTCATTTCTTTTCATTCTTCAACCCCTTCAATGCTTAACCCGAACTCATATACTAACACCTTGTTTGTTTTGTACCCAAGTTACTCCATCTCAGTCGGCATTAAATTTCCACTTTTCTCTCTTTTTCTCCTTTTATCATAACCTAAGTACTTCTACAACTAACTAGTGACTCTCCTGGTATATCCCTCCGGTTCTGCTGATCATGGGATTAGAATCCCTATGCCTAACCACCTTTATATCCTCATACATTTAAGAACATTGGCCGGTCTTTT
Source organism: Tanacetum coccineum (assembly GCA_026074375.1). NCBI lineage: Eukaryota > Viridiplantae > Streptophyta > Magnoliopsida > Asterales > Asteraceae > Tanacetum > Tanacetum coccineum. The sequence continues at coordinate 7,721 of BQNB010127014.1, read as the reverse complement.
GGTATTCCATCACAATCCTTCAAAACCAATGAAAAATTCAATCAAAGTGTTAGATATAAATTATAAAAAAGATTTACACTATTGAGAGTTATTCCTTGATCACAAAACTCCCCCTAAAACATGTGCATTGTAATCGTAGTACATCATAAGTGTGGAGTGCAGTTGAGTCCCATTTTATTTGATTACATCCCTTCAATACAAATTAGATCCAGTAATCCAAATTTTCCCCTTTATTCCAAAATTTAACCCTTCTAAATATTAATGGATATCATTAATTAAACCGATCCGGGGACAAAAGTTTATTATGCACCGATAAGGAATTTTTTTAATGCTCCCCTCAATTTTTAAGGAATATAAGATAGTGCTTAATACAATAAGTTGAAATTTTTTGATTTACTAAGAAATTCTTGAAAAGTTTGTATTCGTGCACACTCCTTATTACACCAAAAGTCTATACTGCATAATACAATAATTCATATGTTTATTATGTACTAGGATTGACCTTATAAGATGAACCACATAATATACATCATATGGTCTTTCGAGCAGCCGAAGGTCACCCCCTACGTCCCTTCCTCATACAAACTCTCACCAAGCTGCGATCAACCTTCTAATCTCTGAGCTTTCTGTCAATGTCACTTATCATCACTCGAGCTCTCCTCTTGTCTTGTAGACTCCATCGTTTCTTCGGAAAATAATCCATCTAAATTCCAGTAGCAATGTCATTGAGAGTTGTACGAACATGGTTAAGTGTGCCATCACACTGAACTTGAGAGTTCATCAGTTGCGCACTTAACCGTTTCTTCTCGGCTCAATCATCTTGATAGATAAAGCCTGGACGACAAATAGCCGGTGTAGGGAGTCATTTTCTGAGACCAATCGGTTGATGTCTGTCTTGTGAGTTGGATCTTTTTCTGATAGCTTTCGACGGCCAACTGTAGATCTTCCACACATTCTTGAATGACAATTCTTGGAGTGTACATTCTCATAGCCACATTTAGTGCAATATTTCGACCATCCAGACTGAGAATTGGTGAGTCTTATATTGCCTTAAGTAAGAAGAAGTAAACATATCTTTAATGTCTTGGCGACGAAGTCTCTTGAAGTCGCCTTCTCGAAACTTGTATAGCACATCATCCTGTCGACGAATCGTAATCTCTTCCAAATGACTATAACCGAAGAATTTCATGATCTTGAGACTCATAACCGCTATGATCCTGTGCTTATAAATATCCTTAAGTTTCCATGTTGGTAGCATATCCATAGAATCTCTGAATTTGGACCCATGGTATATACACAATAGGCTAATTTGTCGTAGTCTATTTGTACCACCACAAGTAGTTTCTAGGACCCGTCTTAATCATTTGACTTGACCATAGACACAACTCTTCTTTGTTATGACAGTAGTGACTTTCGACTTGAGCTCCTCCTTTTAGATAATCAAGGTCATTGTATAGAGAAATGTTCGAAAGAATAACCAAGACGTCCATGTGCATTTAGAATCAATGGTAGTGGCGTTGCTGAGATTATGGGATAATGCAAACTTCATGATTATCTAGTAACAAATTTTCATTAGTAGCTTGTTTGTAAAACTTCTTCCAAGTGATAGTCCAATTCGAGCTACACTCTTTGCACTACCTTTATGAGATATAGGTAGGAGCCGGTTAGCAGTTCTTGCGTCAAATGATCAATCTTAAGTCTTTAACTCATGAAAGGCAGAGGAAATCGAATGGGAGTACCATAAACTTTCAAAAGAGATTGAGTGCTTGCAGCTTATGCTAATCCAGATAACCAATGATGAGGAGTAAATAGAAAACAGTCATTTGTTAGTACCATTCACGACAAGGAGTTGGAGAGGTTGGAGGGTGTCCATTATGCAACATATACTCACTATCCAGGAATGACATCAACATCACCATGTAATAAATCTAGATGTGTATCTCATTCAAGTCGGTAGGTGAGATCTGGAGTGCCCCTTGAAAAGAACTTGCTGTCGCTGGCCTCCCCTTACGAGTTGTTCTTTGAGATGACTCATCACTCCCTTTGCATGATCTCCTGCTCTCAGTCCCTCGTTTGATCTAGCGGAGAGTTCTTCCATCTTTATCGTGCCTTGTTGTTGGAATATGAAACATCACCATCAGAGGAATAGGAGGTCCTTGTCTGTGTTATAGCTTCAACCAATTACGATGTAAAGATTTTCTGAACATCTGATCTTTCCATTTATTTATCTCCTCCATTTTATTCCATTAGAATCTACCTTTTTAATTCGAAGTTCTGAAGTGAGTAGCGCATTTCCGTAGGAATCTGAGGTGTGGATTGGTGGAAGTATCAACACTTCAGCTCCTAAGAGATTCAGTACAACTTCTCAACTGGACTTGATCTTCGATGTTTGAGTTTTGACTGATCCTTGATAAGTTACTGCATGTTGAAACACACAAGTGAGTTATAATTCTTGATTTTCAACTTGAGCTTCTTTTCTGAGCTTGTTTGATTTGAAGCTAGAATAAGCCACACTATCTACTATCTATCATCTTAGAACCAAGTATCATCAACTAAGCCCGGAATAGATCATATTGGCTTCAAGCGAAAGATTGTATTGTTTAAGCTAAAAGATCAAGTTCAACCGGTTACTCGTTGAGTAAAGCCGAATAAGATGCAAATTTAGGATGGAAGCGGTAAGATGTTTGTGTGTTGGTAACAGTTTTGTTGACTTGATTGAGTGAACAGGGAAAAGAGAGGTGGAAGGGGATTATTCCTAGTGGTACTGAGTCGCTGGGGCCTTACAGAAATAGAACATTACTAAGTAGTTGATTCTAATATGAGGATCAGGATAGAGTCAATACTTCATCCGTAGATAGAGAGATGAACTTTGAAACCAGACTGAACACGGTAAAGGAACTTTCTGTCGAACAACGGGAGTAGCACCGTGAGAGACACTTGGGCATCTTTCCCCGTTTCTTTGGAGTGTCATCTTTAGTCAGGTCAACATCACTTCCATTCCAGATGACATTCGTCCTCTGCTTCTTGTCACTTCAGCATCTTTAACCTTGTCATCATCCGTTTGAATTCTCACTTTCATCAATTTTTTGAAATCTAAATGGTGTGCGTACCACCTGATCAGATATCACGTTCCTTATCATTCATCATCAACTCTGTTCTCTCGACATCTTGTTCTTCTTGATAATCAGTTAGAAGGTGGATAACTTGGATGAGTAAATGTTGTCCACCATCAACATCTGATTTTGTTGCATGCATCATCATCATCATCATGGGCACTTGAATCTTTGTTAGCACCATCCATCACTCATCATCATCTTCTTCATCATCATCATCACCGTCACTAAAGGTCCAAGACTCTTCCTCACTATGAGAATGATGTTCGGGTACATCGGGAACCTCTGGTTTGTCACCAGCTCCTTCATCTGTACATGTCTTCTCGTGTACTTGCTCATCAAGAACCTTTGACAGGATGTCAACTCCATTACCTGAGACACTTGCTTGTGAGTTGTGTATCTGAATTCGACTTCTCTTGATAGCTATCTTTAGTTGTTCAGTTTTAGTCAAAGCAGTCTCGGAGAGAGTCTCTAAACCTGTAGCAGGTTGCTTCTGCTTTCCTAAGCCAGTCATCTTACTAGTTTGTTTGACTCTTTTGTCTTTGGGTTCTGTGGTGTAACATTCCGTATTCAAGGTCATTATTTTACTCCGAGCTTTAATTCTATTTTCATTTTTAAGCGAGTTGTTAAGATTTTTCTTTACGTCTACCCGATTTGTAAGAAATTCTCGTTTTAGGCTTTCTGCTAGCCGTAATTAGAAACCCTATCCGTATTCGCATCGTAAGTGATTTTTAACCTCATAATATTCCCCAATAATTAAATTCTTATCTATTTCATTTTTCCGTTTGTGATTTCGCAGTTTCCGAATTTTCTTGCTAAAACTCGCGTTTCTACCTTAAACCTTACCTTTTTTCTTTTATAACCTTAACCTACACTTTAAATAAACTATCACAAACAAAAATCAAAAAAAAAAAAATAATTTTATCCTCCCCAAGACCCTAAAACCGGATTTACCCTTTCCCACACTCCACCATACTCCATTTTTCCATAAAACCACTCATTACACTTCATTTCCCATACATGCAAACTAACTATTCATTTCACCATTTCTTTCAAAAGTTTTTATTTGCGTCTCCTTCTTCTTGTTCCTTGCTGCTGAATTCATCACAACACCACCATCACCATCACAACAAAATTATTCAACTCATTTAGGCTTAAAACACCATCCTCCTTGCATCTTGCAAAGTTGGTATAGTTTCTTTGAAGATTTGAGGTTTTAGGACTAGTTTTCTTGGTGAATTCTGAAGCCATTTGATTGGTGTTTATTGGGAAAGTTCTTGGTGATATTTAAGGCTAAGTACGTGTTCAATTCGCTGGATTTAAGGGTTGCATTGGATTGGACCCAAGCCCCTAGCAAGAAGAGAGTGTTTTGTTTGTTTGATTCTACTAGCTTCATAATCCACCCTAGTAAGATCAATTCTTTATTCTCAATATTTTTATTTCGTTTTTGGACCATCCAATGGATGTTAGATTCTGAAAAATATTGAAGTTTTTTAATGTTTACTAATGTGTCTAATCATTAGTTATGGCATTGTGTTAAATTTTTAAAGAGAATAAAATGATGTTGGAATGAATATAATAGAGTTATGAAAACTGTTTTTACAACAGTGCAAAACAGACTGGATTACGAAATATTTTTGTGTAATAGGGTACCTGGGTAAATTTAAAAATATGTTGGGTAGGTGCTAATATATTGGTAAATTGATAGGAGCCGTATCTCCTCCGATGAGCTAGATAGGCCATTTACTAAAACTAGTCATTTTTGTCACTCAGTTGGGAAACGGGTAATAATCCCCATATTTTTGCACTAACTTTCTTAAATAAAAAGTTGTTCCCTGTAGGGACCCCTTATGCTTAACCATCTCCAAAGTGGTGTCACGTTATAGCATGTAAAGATTTTGATTATGATCATATTTCCGTGGAGTGGAAATATATCAGAAAAAAAACTGATTTGACGATGAAGGTAAAATGGTATTTCACACAAGATCATTGACCCCCTGGACTTGAGGCTGGATTTTTGAAAAGTAACTCAAAATGCTTCTGGAGGGAAAGCCTCATACTCTTAATGAATTACGGATTGAGTTTTATGATTCCAACAAAGTTGAAATTCAGAACTGTGGTAATAAACGTTACTAAACGTAAAACCAAAACGGGTAATTTTGTGTGATTGAACGTTAAAGAGTAAAGTAAAAACAGGTAGACTGACATATTCATACAGATTTGGGTCAACTTGAATTTAGGTATAATTGGTCAATAAAACATGAATGCACTGCCATGCTAGATCGTACATAAGTAAAACTTTTAAAAAGTCATCATTTGATCTCATCATTCTTTCGCGTAGTATTAAAATAGTTTTTCTAAGTCGCGCCTTTTATTTATGGTGCTCTTAGGAGTATTTGTCCTTTACTTCACTCTTATAATTACTTGATATTTACCCAGTTCGCTCAAGGTGAGTTACATAGCCCCGCCCACCTTTTCTCTTTTAATGGTTTTCTTAAACTATTTTTGGGGTGAGAATACATGCTTGTTTTACCGAATAACTTATCGGTTACTACTACTTAAGCGTTACATGAATGTTTTTTACTAAAGCTTTTGCTTATCTACCACATGATTTCTAATACATGTTTGATACATGCTTGTTTTACCGAATAACTAATCGTTACTATTACATAAGACGTTACAATGAATGGATTTTAACTAAAGAGCCTTTTGCGTATATCACCACATGATTCAAATACATGTTTGATACATGCTTGTTTTTACCGAATAGCTTATCGTTACTATTACATAAGCGTTACATAATGTTTTTCTAAGCTTTTGCGTATCTACACATGATTTCTAATACATGTTTGTACATGCTGTTTCACCGAATAACCTTATCGTTACTACTACATAAGCGTTACATGAATGTTTTTACTAAAGCTTTTGCTTATCTACCACATGATTTCTAATACATTTAGATCACATGCATGTTTTAATACCGAATAAGCCTTACGTTACTAACATAACCCCCCCCCGTTACTTGAATATTTTTTAACTAAAAAGCTTGATGCTTACCAACCACATGATTTCTTTCTAATACATGTTTGATACATGCTTGTTTTACCGAATAACTTATCGGTTACTACTACATAAGCGTTAGGTGAGTTCATAGCCTCGCCTTTCAACTTTTAAACTGTATTTATAAACCCCGCGAGGGAGATACATGCTTGTTTTATAAACTGAACACAAGAAATTTTATGGTATGCTGGACCCGAATATGAGATTAATTGCATGAGTAGCTATTGCCAAAAGACCCTAACATCATGAACTGTTAATTGCCTATAATGGGTGAGCGCTAGTACAAATAAATAGATCTATTGGGTTTGACAGCCCTGTCCGGGGGTATGAATCGAATCCTTTCGAGCACCCAGTCAACGGATAATTTGTATTTAGAATTTAGGTATAAGGCAATAATACCTAGTTATGGGGTAACTGATTTACATACAAGATATGTGTTAACGTTAAGGCTCGGTGTCATGAGCTCATTGCAATAGAAACGTGATTAATGGCTTGTCCGTACAACAAGTCACTCGATGAACTAAACTTGTGTTCCTTTTTATCTCTTACAAACTCTATGGATTCACTCAACATCTTTGTTGACTTTTTAAGCATGTTTTATCTCAGGTAATCAAGGGTGATAGATGTTGTATACGAGGAGTCTGCGCTAAAGTTTTATAGAACTTGTATTTTGTTCCATTTTATCAAACTAATCATCCATGTTTTGGAAAACTTATGTTATGAATTTGGTAACGATCCTGTGGGGCGTATGTTTAATTACTCTAAATTTTCTTTAAATGAAACAATATTTTAAAACGCCTCTTTTCGATTCGTTTTCTATATCCTTGTGCAATTGTACTATGAATTAACACCCAATGTTGTATGTTTCGATGCGTTGCAAATTTTGGGGGTGTTAAATTTATGTACTCACACAACTTTTTACGGAATTTGACAAAACTTGCAAAAAGAGAATCACCCCAACAGGTGTTACAGAAGGGGAAAGAGGTTTTGAGCAAACAAAAAGATGTTACCTCACTGAAGTTATTCCATTTTTTAAAACTCTTAAAGAACACTTTGCAGGAGTTCAAACGGCCCTCTTTAAAGAAGTTAAAGTAATGGAAGAAATTTTTGATCAAATGAATGACGAAGTGGAAGACAAGCAATGTGCTAAAATTGAAAGGAAAAACCTTCTCATTACAAATGAGAATCTAATTGCTAAATGTTTGTCGAATCAATTGATGTTTGTTGTCGAACAATCACGTTGTCTAGATCTTGAAGCTGAGATATCTAAATTACAAAATGAGAATCAAAAGGATGTTAATGATGAAATGATAAGAGGTTTTAACAAACTTGAGGTGGAATACTTGAATTTGCAATTGAAATATCAACACCTTCAAGAAAACTTTCGAAATAACAAATCACAAACTTCTCAGGATGTTCCTAAATTTGACTCATTTTTCAGAATTAAACTTCTAGAAACACAGCTTCAAGTCTCTAAAATGAATGACAGAAGTTATGAAACTTATAATGCTAAAGATGTCACTGCTCTTATTGAACAAAATGAATGCG
>BQNB010127013.1:0-15524 GCA_026074375.1 Tanacetum coccineum | reverse complement strand
TATTAATATAGCAAGGTAAAGTTAAACTCCCTGGGTCTTTCTCTTTTCGGGGTATGGAATTATCGATATGTAAAGCTCCATATGAGTAAGCTTCCGAGAATTACGGTCTATACGATCCCTTCTTTTCATCACAGTAGTAATCATTCAAATGACTTGGAAATGGAAGTGTTGTTTGTCTTGACTCGAACATTAGTCTTCTATTTTGTGGGATGGATACAACATATTAGGGTGATCCAATACGGCGTATCAGGTTTGTATCAGCTTCAAAAGTAGTCAAGATCGACTTGACATGATCTCTCAGGTTGGCTTCAGTTGAGCTAGGTAGGTTTCCAAATCCTCTTTCCTTCAGTACCTTGCTCATTTGCCTGATTTAAATCTCTAAAGTTTTAATCAAAGCTCCTTGGTTTCGTATGGCAGCATCCGTCGAAGCTCTGATTTATTTAATTATGTTAGAGTTTTCTTCATGTCTTTTCGTTGATTTACTCATAAACTTGCTCAAGGTCTCTTCCATAGATTGTCTTCGTTTTTGATATAGGTACTGAATTAAATGAATAACATATAAACAAACATTAAAAGCAACAGATAATGCACCTATCAACGGTTCCATAGAGTCATATGATCAATCAAAGTTAAAATAAGAAAAGTAGTACCTTTGTAGCGTGATCAGTAGAATCAAATGGTGACCTTCACCTTAACACAACACTTTCAATGAAACCAAGTGATCAATGGAAATCACCTCTATGATGTATCCACACCACACTTCCTTGTATACCAATTGATGCTAGTCTTAATCCCATAACTATGGAATTTACCTTGAATAAACTAGATACAAAGTGATAGAAAACAAGAACACATAAAACCCTATAAATGTGTGTATGTACCATGTGTTTTTATAGGGAGAGGAGGAGAGCCATATTTGGTAAATTTGTAATCACATTAATAAGAAGATGTCCCATATTAATTTACCAATCACATTAATTACAAGATATTCCATATTAATTTACCAAAAGATTTGATCTTATCCCCTCTTTGACCTCCATATAGGCCGGCCACCATGAGGGCTCAAATGGGCCTTCCATTTGATTTTCAAGTCCAATATAATAAGTACTTTACTTAGTTATTAGAAGCCCGATAGTTATCCCATGTTACGTGGATTATTTATATATCGTAAATACAATAAACACGATATATAAATGGTACCTCAGTGTATATTTGTATGACCTTATAGGCTCACATGTGTCTAGCCATATAATTATTTATTATAACACGAGCATACTCTAACAGCTCCCACTTACACACATCATAACAATCAAGTAATTATACAAGCAAAGGTTAGCGTCTAGCAACACGCCAATGCCCCCAGAGACATATGAGGATAGTTTCTTAAACATCTCATTTAAATGGTTTAGATATCAATCATCCTTTTGTTATAGATACTATGTTGAACATCTGACATGGATCATAAGTCATTCTTATGTTTAACAATTCTGTTTGATATAGACATTGAACTAGATTACCAAATTAATCAAGTATCATCTTAATTACATTTGGGTGTGGCCACACATACATCTGTTCAAATCATCGAGGGGCCCAGTAGTATCTTACTCTATAACATGTGGAGGAACAAATCCTATTTTGACTGCACGTGTCCGTTATGTGTTTCTAAAAATGGCCTTTATAGCAGCCTTCAACAGGTCAGCGTTGAACTATATCTAAGATTGACATTCCACACACACAAAACCAACTTGCATCTCAAGTCTGAGGATGAGAGACATAACCACTTGCGAGATTCACTATTGACGCCGATCCATGTAGTGAATACTCGTAGGTTGGGTCAGTCCAATGTTCATCCAATGAACAACATATGAGTTTGGCGGTATCATCCTTTAATATTCATACTGTATGAATATAACCAAAACACTCACATTTGTCTTAATTCAATGATGCTCCCGTATCATTAACTGAAAATGGACGATTTAGAATAATTAAATTATTAATGGATTTAAACATGCTAATATAGGACACAGTATTTATAGAATGAAAACGATCACACCAAGTATATCAATTCATTATGAAATAAAAAATGTTTTACATCCCAATTATTCAAATACTAAAAATAAACAAATCTACATGAAACTACCAGCTGGTCTAAGTCTAATGTTCTTAGCATGCTGAACATGTTTGGTATAATACATTGGTTTTGTAAACGAATCAGCTAAGTTGTTATCTCTGTGAACTTTGCAAATACAAATATCACCTTCTTGAATAATTTCCCAAATATAGTGATACTTTTGTCAAAAATGTTTGGCACTCTTTTGAACTCCAGGTTCATTGGCTATGGTAATGGCACCAGTGTTATCACAGTACATATCCATAGAGCGATCATTACTGGGAACAACACCAAGCCTAGAAATGAATTTACGTATCCAAATTGCTTACATTGCAGCTTCAGAAGCAGCTATGTATTCAGCTTGTGTAAAAGACATCGCAGTAGTGCTTTGCTTAGAACTCTTCCAATCAACAGCGCCTTCGTTCATCACAAAGACATACCTTGTCTAAGATCGAAGATCATCCCGATCTGTCTCCCAACCAACATTAGTGTAGCAAGTAACACTAAGCACAGTTATGGAATCACCACCATAAACAAGAAACATATATTTAGTATTTCAAAGATACTTTAGTATGTTCTTCACAACAGTCCAATGACTTTCTCCTAGATTCTGTTGGTATATACTCGTTAGGTTATGAGAGAATGCTACATTAGGTCTAGTTCACTTCACCGCGTAGATGATAGAACCCACACCCGAAGCATAAGTGATGTGGTCGTTGTGTGGTATATATTTAAGATGTTTCAAGTTTTAAATTTATATTTTACCGACTTAACCAAAAATGACACTTTAACGGGCAGTGTACCCGATCGGTGGTAGATTCGTTGTAAGTAGGGTGTTGAACACTTGAAGCAAGGTTAATTACTCAATTTATTTATATTTTGGTTATCTAATCTATGTTAAATCTAATCTAAGTCAAACCTATGCTAAACCTATGTTAGTTCTAATCCTAATTCTAACAGGTAAAAGGGGGTTTCAGCCTGAGAGACTGGCACAGGTTGGTCGGTGACTACAATCAATTCAAGACGCTTTAACCCACACAAGCTAATTAACAAAAGATAAAAGAGCGGTCGAGCCTTATATAAGAAAACTATATTAACCATTATTAATCCGATTAGAACGTTGGTTTGTTATTTATTGCAATGATTTCTTCTCTCCGAGGTGGCATATGCATTCTTAAGACTTAGGCAAGGACTTCTCCTAAAGACCAAGACCCAATTAATTAATGTCACCATTAAAGCAGTCCGCATAAAGCATCCTTATTTGCTGATTATAATCTATCTTAGGGATTAAAGCAATGGTGATCTTGTTAAACCCTAGCTCATAGAGACTTTACCCACTTACTGCTTAATGGCAATTTATACACTAGTAGTCCCACTTTCCCAACTATCCAATGAATCGTACGTATTTGTTGAAATTATCTAGGTCAAACTTCTAGTCAACACGGTACAATAAACCATTTGGCAATATCCAGTTAACTAGTTAAGCCTGAAGCGTATCCTAGACACAGATTTAGAAGGACAATACTTATGATCCTATGATTCTAGATGTATAAATCACTATATGGAGAGCAATCCCTGAATCTAGATTACTTGGTCCGTATCACTAGATCCAGTTGAATGACAGGTCGTATACGAAAGCACGTAAACAAGTATAAATTGATAAACATAAACAAGCATAGAACGATAAATCAAGAAATCAAGATAAACAATACCAAACATTTAAATCTTCATAACAATGGCTAATACCCGAAGGTATTAGCCTTTAAATGTCATAATAAATACAAGAGCATTTATTTAGCCAAGGTAAACTAACCGAGTTAACGAATGATACCAAAAACTAAATGATTACTAAAGTATATGGAATTACACGTTTTCTCCTATGGAATTGATAACGTTGCTTGACCTCTTCTGCTCTTTTTCTCTTTTAAAAATTGACTTTTGTGGTTTAGGTATCGAGAATATGATTTAGCACACCCAAAACTCATTTTTGAGTTTTATATTTATAGGGTCTGGAAGTCGGTTCGATACGGCGTATCCAATGGGTTGGATACGGCGTATTGGAGTTTCTTGGAGTAGGGACCACGTTTGATATCTTCCAGAATATTCACATACTATATCTTCAATATGGCATATTGACATCTTCTGGATACGGCGTATTGACATCTTCTGGAATGAATACTACTGCTTTCTTGATGGATTTTCAGGATTTTTCCAAATACCAATCGCTCCGGAGGATCAAGAAAAGACTACCTTCACCTGTCCTTATGGGACTTTCGCTTACCGACGAATGCCGTTTGGATTATGCAATGCTCCTGCCACTTTTCAAAGATGCATGACAACAATCTTCCACGACATGGTGGAAGACTTTATGTAAGTTTTCATGGACGATTTCTCGGTGTTTGGTAACTCTTTTGACTGCTGTCTAGCTAACTTAGATAGAATGCTTGCTAGATGCGAAGAAACCAACCTTGTGCTAAATTGGGAAAAATGCCATTTTATGGTAAAAGAAGGGATAGTTTTAGGGACATAAAATCTCTGGAGCAGGAATTGAAGTTGACAGAGCAAAAATCGACGTGATAGCTAATATACCATACCCAACTAACGTAAAGGGAGTTAGAAGTTTTCTGGGGCATGTTGGGTTTTACCAAAGGTTCATAAAAGACTTCTCCATGATCTCTAAACTAATGACCCAACTTTTGATGAAAGACGTAAAGTTTGATTTTTATGATGATTGCAAAAAAGCATTTAACATTTTGAAAGAAAAACTGACCACAACGCCTATCATAATATCTCCCGATTGGAACATCCCCTTTGAATTAATGTGTGACGCTAGTGATTTCGCTGTTGGAGCTATTTTGGGGCAACGAATTGATGGAAAATTCAAGCCGATTTATTATGCCAACAAAACTTTAAATAATACCCAAGAACATTATACCACAACCGAAAAGGAACTTCTCGTAGTTGTTTTCTCTTTTGATAAGTTTCGTCAATATCTTGTCTTATCAAAAACTGTGGTATACACTGATCATTCTGATTTGAAGTATTTGTTCAGCAAAGAAGACGCGAAACCAAGGCTCATTAGGTGGGTTCTACTTCTCCAAGGATTTGACATCGAGATTAAAGATAAAAAAGGGGCAGAAAATTTGGATGCAGATCATTTGTCAAGACTTGAGAACCCAGATTTAGGAACCTTCATAGAGGAAGAAATAACTGATAAATTTCTCGACGAGCATCTCATGATATTAAAAGCCGAATTCAACAACGATGAACCATGGTATGCTGATTATGTTAATTATATTGTTGAGAAGATTGTTCCTCCAAATTGGACACCTGAAAAAAGAAGAAGATTTTTCTCTCAAGTTAAGAATTATTTTTGGGATGAACCATATGCATTCAAATTGTGCTCGGACAATGTAATGAGGAGATGCATTGCTGGGGATGAAATCCTTAAAATCTTGGGGCATTGTCATTCTGGACCAAACCGGGACTATCATAGTGCAATCAGATTACATGGAAGAAAAGTTTATAATCTGTATTAAATTTGGCCAAGCAACTTTTAAAGATGGCTAAAGATTTATGTGATGAGGTTTGGATGCAGGTGCAGAGATCAGGAAACATATCATCAAAAAGTGAGATGCCACAAACAACATTCAGGTATGTCATGTATTTGATGTATGGGGACTAAACTTTATGGGGCCCTTTCCAAACTCAAAAGGAAATAAATATATATTAGTAGCAGTAGATTATGTCTCAAAATGGGTGGAAGCTCAAGCTCTTCCTACAAACGATGCGTACGCATTGTAAATTAGGTTTTTAAAAAGGACTCTATTCGCAAAGATAAAGAGTTCCTAAAGCCTGTGATTAGTGAATCATGGGATGAATTTTGTAACTCTCAATTAAAAAAAGCCTTGCAAAACTACAGAGTCATAAGTTATCTACTGCATATCATCCTCAAACCAACGGACAGACTGAAGTGACCAATAGAGCTATAAAACGTATTCTGGAGAGATCGGTTGTGTATAACCTAAAGAATTGGTTTAAAAGCTTGACGACGCATTATGGGCATTCAGAACTGCCTACAAGACACCCACTGGATGCACCCCTTTCAGATTGGTTTATGGAAAACCTTGTCACCTATGGAAATCGATGAATTTAATTTGAAAGATGAAACATCATTGTCTGAATGTGATGAAGAGGAACAAAATATTTTAAACTTTAATGATCTATTTTCTTTTAACGTAATTTATCCCAATGATTCAAAATCGGATAAGGACAGTGATGATGATAAACTCGATATTGAACACTCTTTGGGGGATTTATCTGTCAAATCGTTACGTGATGTAATAAATACCGATGTTGGTGCCTATGCACATAGGTCAAATAAGCTTTTGGAAATAAGTCATGATACATCTAATAAGTTTTTCAAAACTGAAACTTTTATCAAGGGATTAAATTTTAATATCATGACTTGGAATCATCTTAACAAAGGGATGCCATTCATTTTCCTAATCAAGAATTTGTATGTGCCATTTGGCATCCCGTTCGACCCCAAATTGTTTTATAAGGATGGGATTAAATTGGGGCAAGTCTAACTTAAAGACTTTTATGTAAACAAAAGTGCTTGTCGAGAGACAACCCAAAATGTATTTTCAATTTTGTTATCGAGTCTGTCTTCCCAAACATCAATACGGCATATCTGCCCCATACCATATGGCGTATTAAGTGTTTGGACGTTATCAGTCTTTATTTTATTGTACTTTAAAAATATTATTGTCAGTTCTAGCAATATGGCATATTCACTAACCTGATACACCGTATTTACCAGACTGACCCATAATTAGTTTGTTTATTTTAGTTTAAATTAACCGTAGATACCAAGATAGGAATGCACCTATTTTTCCTATATTTTCTACAGGACCTCATGAAATAAATATCGACGAAGTTGGTGGAATACATATTTTCTGGAATTCTATGTGTGTGTTGTTCGTGCTAGGATTTAAACGCTTTTTCAACACACGATCTCGCTCATAAACACAACTTGGAGAATCTACCGAGCAAATATCAGGGGAGTTTCTCATTCTAACTCTTTTTAAATTCTCGTATTTAATGTTTTATATATACAACGATGACGTTGTATAATTCAAGTGGGGGGATGGAGTTAAAATGTTTACTTGTCCTAATTTTCACATTAAAGTACTTAAATTATGCTTAATTTTTTTTAAGCATACTTTTGTGAAATTACATGTTACATAACCCGCACATAATAACCCTTGTTAGATATTGTGAGGATTTAACCTTTCCGTTTCCAAATGTTTACCTAAATTCCCCAAAATATGAGTGTGCCAGTGATGTTGTAGACTTTAGAACTTGGCTTGGTATATCACTCGAGACCACAGTGATGAGTACTATGGATTTAGATGGAGTAACTTGTTTAAATTGGTAAATTTTAGGATTACACCCAAATAGGAGATTACACCCAAATGCCATTACATAGTTCTTATTAACTAACTACATCTGGTTAGTTAACCCCGTAATACACCCTTGATTACCTTATTTTAATAGTAAGGAAACCCCAAACAACCCGTAGAGCCAATCCTTTAGGAATTACACCAATTATTTGTTTCGTTACACCTTTACACCTTAGCCTACACTGTAGATTTAAGTTTTAATTTACAGTTACTAGTGCTAAAGTTGTAAAGTTTGTATTTCTCGAGTCTTGTGTCTATTTTGGTACGGTTGGAAGAATTTGCACATCGCAAATGGGAATATATATTAAAGTCAAAACTTAGGTATATATACTACCCATCACATATAATGGTACATCCGAGAGAACAAGTAATTATCGAGAATTATCCGGAATAATAATGAATCGAGAAAGATGGTTGAGATCACACCGAGTTTCGTAGTATAGTGTTATTAAAAAAATCGAAAAAATTAGAAAAATAGAAAAAAAAAGAGAAGGAAAGTTTGAAGATAATCGTTTCGCAAGAGCATTACCTAAGGAATTACACGAAGGATCGATTATTCGTTGATACGTCTTAAAAATCAACGATGTAGAGTATTGTATAAAGTGGAAGATATCGCCACTTGCCTTGTAAAGTATGTAAAGTATGGGATGTTTGGGAAGTTGACCGTTACGGGAACGCCAACTTAGGTTGTTGTTTTTGATCTATGATCAAGACGTTGTAAATAGTTGTGTCTTTATCATGGTAACGGTCGGGAAAAAGTGTCTAGCAACTTGTATTTTAGACTTAATCTATTTGTTTCGTAATTTTTATTTAACAACAATTTATTTCCAATACTAATCATTAACCATAGGTTTTACGCGAATGAGGATGTGATCGAGCGTGCATGTCTATTCTGTCGTTACGGCCATTAACATTGTCTCAGCAGGCCTTGTTGGTTTATTACTATTGATGAAAGTTAGAAGATCCATATCCTATATTACTCTACTATTCCTACTCTTTAGCTTATTCGAGGTGGGAGTGAGCAGTCACATGTGTCTATCCCGTCATTACAGGTGTGTACGTGTTGTCTTTGTCACCCTCCTAGAATATTGGTATCGATAAAGTTTAGTTAGAGTAATCAACCCTAAGCCTTCTCATATAAACCCATATTTACTTTATAAACTTGTTACTCCTTAGCTTTAGCGGTGGAGATATGTATCCTTGCCAAGCTTATGATAGAATACTCGTCACGACCGAGCAATTAAGCGAATTAGATACATGTTACCACATAGATTAGTTTAGTGATTTGAGTGTTTTCATCTTCCTATTTTGTGAAGTTTTTGTATAAAAATCAAAAAATGCTTTTAACGTAAATATCTTAGGGGATACATTTTTTATAAACTTCTAAAGAGGCTCTTAAGGAAAAGTATGATTTCAAGTGAGGTAATATTTGAGAACATCAAATAACGTCAATTTTATAGCATCATTTATCCCATGTGTTTAACCCATTTTGTATAATTATTGCAAAGAATTATTACTTAATCGTTTAAATTTGAGAATTGCAGTAATTACGGAGTACTTGGTGAATATTAGCAAAAGACACGCATTCTGGAGCTTAAATGAAGATATTTTGAAGATTAATAAAAAGAGCAGAAGAGGTCTTGCAACGCATTCCAATCCCTAGAAGACAACGTGTATTTTCTTATACTTTTGTAATCGTTCAGTTTTTGGTATCATTCGTTAACTCGGTTAGTTTACCTTGCCTAAAACAATTACTCTTGTATTAATTATGATG
This sequence comes from Tanacetum coccineum, assembly GCA_026074375.1. Lineage (NCBI taxonomy): Eukaryota > Viridiplantae > Streptophyta > Magnoliopsida > Asterales > Asteraceae > Tanacetum > Tanacetum coccineum. The sequence continues at coordinate 6,172 of BQNB010127013.1, read as the reverse complement.
TTTGAAGGCTAATACCTTCGGGTACTAGCCGTTATTATGAAGATCTAAATGTTTGGTTTTGTTTATATCTTGATTGCTCAATTTATCGTTGAACGCGTGTTTATGTTTATCAATTCATACTTGTTTACGTGATTTTGTATGCAACCTATCATTCAAATGGATCTAGTGATACGGACCAAGTAATCTAGATGCCGGGATAGCTCTCCATATAGTGATTTATACATCTAGAATCATAGTATCACAAATATTGTCCTTTTAAAATCATGCTAAGGATACGCTTCTGGCTTAACTAGTTAACGGAAACTGCCTTTGGTTTATTGAACATGTTGACTAGTAGGTGAATCCAACAAGTAAAAGATCGATTCCATTGATATTTGACCAAGTGGACTACTAGTGTATAAATTGCCATTAAGCGTAAGTGGGTAAAGTCTCTATGAGCTAGGGTTTAACAAGATCACCATTGCTTTAATCCCTAAGATAGATTATAATCTGCATATAAGGATGCTTTATGCGGATGCTTTAATTTTGACAGAATTAATGTGTCTAGGTCTTAGGATGAAGTCCCGTCTAAGTCTAAGAATGATATACCTCTTCGAGATAAGTAATCATTGCACTAAAAATAAACAAACCAACTTCTAATCAGATTAATGATGGCTAATACAATTTTCTATCATAAGGCTCGACCGCTCTTTTATCTTCTGTTAATTTGCTTGTGTGAGTTAAAGTGTCTTGAATTGATTATAGTCACTAACCAAACCCGTGTCATCTCTCAGGCTGAAACCCCCTTTTACCTGTTAGAATTAGGACTAGAACTAACATAGGATTAGCATAGGTTTGACTTAGATTAGATAACCAAAATATAAATAAATTGAGAGATTTAACCTCGCTTCAAGTGTTCAACCGCCTACTTACCACGAAACTACTACCGATCATGTACACTGCTCGTTAAAGTGTTGTTTTTGGTTAAGTCGGCAAAATATAAATTTAAAACTTGAACTATCATAAATTGTTAGTTTTGTGTTAGTAACCTAGGTTATTTGAATTAGCATTGGTCACTGTCATTGTGTGGGTAAATGAACCACAATTTAATTATGGTTTATCATTAATTTCATTTGTGAACCTACTATTCGAAACCACTATTTTTGAATTATAAACCTTTGTACTGTAATTATGTGATGATCAGGATCTTAAATTGTTATGTTGTATTTTTGGTGTGTGTAACAGGTAAAGTCACATCCTGCATCTATACCACCTCGTCTTAGGAGCCCAAGGACTCAAACTAAGATTTTACAATCATAAAATTTGAAACTTTTTAGTTTCATTGTTCTTAAGATGGCCACTAGGAATTTTTTACCCGATAGTGTGCTAGGAAGAGAGGTTTTGTTATGGATTGGTTTCTAAGGATGGATTGATGAGATGATTGTCGTTGTGTGTGATATTTTATTGATTCAAGTTAAATTTATAATTATTTACCGTCGAAAACCAAAAACAAAACACTTAACGGCAGTGTACGCGATCGGTAGTAGATTCGTGGTAAGTAGGGTGTCGAACACTTAAAGCGAGGTTAAATTTATCAATTTAATTAATATCTTGGCTATCTAATCTATGTTAATTCTATAATGTCACACCCCCAAACGGGGCCTGGACGGAATACGTGTCCGGGGGCGTGACGTCATAATATACATCACACAAAGTACAAAGAACGACCACTAATGGACGTTTTGAAAATCATAACTCGTTGTATTTATTAAAAATGGATAAGTCTTACAAGATTTGAAATGAAATTAAAACTCGCGGAAAGCATAATTAAGTTTTCAAAAAACAACGAGTATGAATGATAATAAAGTCTTGAAAGATGATATCATATTGCACGTAGACTCTACATAGCACATCAGAGAAGTCCAAAGCTAAACACCTGAAAAACATGCTTAAAACATAAACATAAAGTTGGTGAATTCATAGGTTTAGTTCAAACGTAATTAGTGTGGTTATGGGTTTTACAAAACGTATGCGACAGTTATAACAGATACATCTTCACAAAAAAAAGGTATTTACGTTGCGCTAAGCTCATGACATTGAAGCTAATACTGGAAGATAACATGTACATGAAATATACCCGTTAGTTATTGGCAAACTCGAACTAGTAAGTGCTTCTTACCCGGATAGGGATAATTAGTCCCAATAGATCTATTTATTCACTCGCGCTCACTTAACCATCCAGTCGGTTAAAGGTGATTAACAGTTAATGATAAGGGCAATAGTGGTCTAAACGCTACTTTGGCAACACGTAAACAGGGAAATTCTCACGCAAAATACTTGTGTCCATTTTTTAAAGCAAGCAATGTTTCTCACCCCAAAGTATTTAAACATTTATTCAAAACGAGAAAAATGTGGGGCTATGAACTCACCTCGAGTCGATGAAATGAAAGAGTAAACGTCTAGAAATATGATCACACGGAAATGAACGACGGTACACGGATGCGACCTAAAGGAATTTAGGTTTCGTCTTAGAATCGGAATGTTGGAAAATGCGGATGATGCATCAAAGTTTACTTGAAAATACTTTGTTAATAAAACGTTAGTGATCGTAATGTGGTTGTTGGTATATAGTTATATTAAATATATAAAACTATATATTTATATTTAAGTATTATATACATGTATATATTAATTGTATTGTTCGGCTCTTTACCCAATAAACCCAAATATTAATTTAAAACCTTTTGATAATAATATTTTTATATCTTTAATTTATCCATTTCCCGGCAGGTCACCCATGCTAGTGCTTCCCGCACACGAGGACGCTTAACTGTCAGTTTTTAAATTAAATACGTAAGTATAAGTAATTTAATTTATTTACATGGTATATATGTATATATTATTTATCGTTTATAAATAATATGTTTTTCGGAAAACTCTTATAAAAATATTTTTTCACAATTTATCCTAAGTATATAAATTTTAAAAAATTTCGACATGACCCGCTCTTATTTACTCGCGTTTCAAAGTCGTAGACTTTAATCAAAACTCATTTTAAATTTACATTTCACAAATTCGATCAATATCGTATCAAAATCCTTTATAACTAACCCAATAAGCAAAAAGGTATTAAATAAGTCATTGGTTCACCAATAAGCTACCATAAGCTCTTGATAAGCCAAAACAATATAAGCCGAACTCAAAGCTTATTGATTAAGCTCGTGGTTCACGGCTTCTTGTGTGGGACGCGGCTTGTAAGCCCATAAAGCCTTATTTGGGCTTATTTATTAAGCCAAATAAGCTAAATGTTTTGTCCTTTCAAAATAAGCAAGAAATAAGCCGACTAAAATATAAGTCAAGTCAAATAAGCTCGAACAACATTCCCTTGTGGTTTCCCCTAGTGGGCCGAACCAAACATAGGCCCAATAACCTCAAATAAGAACAAATAAGCTTTCCCAAAAGCTTATTTAAATAAGTCAAACAAAATAAGCCATAAGTTATCATTTTCATTATACGAAAATAACCACAATTACAAAACTATGATTTCCTTATATTTAATTCATTTATTTTTGAACCAATATACAACCCTTTAAGGTTTACGTAGTTTAAAAATGTAAACTTTGATAATCCATATGTACAACTAGTATATATGCATAAAGATGATTGGTATTTACTATTTTATACATACTTTTTACCTTGAAAAACGAACCCAAAAGACTAAAAACATAATAAAAATTACAAATATATGTTTTTTTGTGTTTATGTATGTGCAGGTACCGGATATCAAGAAAAGGACAAAAATAAAGACAAAACCGGACAAAACCGAGCATGGGATCGGAAAGAGCGCAAGAAAACGAGTCTAACGGTGCCTTCGTTGCTTATTGGGCCGGCCCGTATTGTCTTTAGCCCATTTCTTTTGCCCAAGCCCATATAAATGGCTCAATATATTACGAAATGAACATTTGCAAATGAATGGAATATGATATGCATCTCACGTGCAAGAGAATTAAATCCAAAAATAGCCACGTGACCAAGCACTATAGAATTGATAGGCGAGTAATGTTGTGCCACGTGGCGGACCATTTTGTTATACACTTTCATTTACTCAGCAACAAATGAAATGATCCAACAGTTGATATCAACGCGTTCAAGATAAGCAAATAAGGAGTACACGTGTCGATGATTGAGCTAATGGATCAAGCTGCATTTAGTTGGCGATCCGAGGGTACGAAATTTAAAGGCATTGATTGGCTACTCATTATACAAATGATTGATCCGAATTTACATTATCACCCCTCCCAACCCTATATAATCTATACGCTACCCCCTTCATTTGGATCTTTTTTTTTCACTTTATTTTTTTACTTTTTAGTTTAAGTAGTGTAGCTTATTTTAGCTTTTTAGCTTATTTCTTTTTGTATCCAGCTTATTTCAAATATTGTAAAAGTAATTTTTAGCTTATTAATCATTAATGAATGTAGTTTTAATGGATCTTATGTGTTTTTCGCTTATTAATCATTTTATACAGTTTTTGTCATTAGCTTACTAATAAGCAGATCTGAGCTTATTTTCTGGTCTTATTTCGTCTGAACTTATTGATATGGATCTAGATTTGATAAGCTGATTATAAGCTTTTTCATTTCATAGTTTTTCATCTCAACTAAGTTTTAAACCAAATAACACCAAAAATAAGCTACGAATCAGCTTATTAATAAGCTGTTGGAATTGAGTCATTTTAGATCTATGAAAAAATCAATAAGGATCTATCATGAGCTTATTCATTGAGCTTATTCCGTCCTTGATACGAGAGATCTAGTTTTAATCCATTTTCTATTTCTAAATATCTTAATATAGTTTTAACAGTTTATCGTGGCTTATTGGTTAAAGAGATTTGTAGATTATTGATAGTTCAGTGCGAAGCTTATTCTATAAGCTGGTGCATATGTTACAACTTGTTTGGGGCTTATTATTTCGTTAAACAGTGTAGTAGTGAAATAATCTAGAGGGATGTGTGGAAAGCTGGGCTTGTGGTAATTTTGGTTGGGCTGGATCGAGTTGGAGTTTGGATATGGGCTCGTGATTATTGTTTGTTAATTGAACTATTGGGCTGTTGCTGATTGGAATTGGGCTCAGTAATGGATTGGTAGAGAATTATGATCGTGGCCTGGTTTTGGATTGGTGACATTGTTGTTAATTTAGGTTGTAAACAGTTTAGTGATAATAGTGTTATTAGTATTTTGTTCCTCTTGCGGCTTTTCAATTGTAAGGTACCAAATTTCTCATACGATTTCAATACGTAGTATAGAATTTTATTTTCGTTCATTAAATTGTATTACTTATGTTGTTAATTGTTATGCGTAGTGAGTAGTTTACTTGTGGTTGATAAGTAATTAGTGATTTGGAATTTAATGTGAGGGTTTTAAAAAGGTTTTAAAAAATTAAGTTTAAAAAAATTAACAGTCAATTTACATACCGTCATTTACTTTTAATGCAATTTAAATTCTTGTCATTTATTTAAAAAAAAAAACATTTTACTTTACTTGTCATTTAATTTCTTGAAACTTTTTTAACTTGTTTTCTAAGGATTTTAATTCGTTAAACCAAGCCCGCACTTGATGAACATTTCACGTCACTTAGCAAACATATTTGTCATTTATATCTTTTAGCTTAATTTTAGTTTAATCTTGTAGTTTTAAATCTTAGAATTAATATTAGTTTAATTTTTAGTATACAAATAGTTTAAAACCAAAACCAAAAATTTAAATGACAATCAAGCTCGATTTACAACTTGAACGTAGATTTCCATTCACCTCTCGCCGAGGAAACGACCCGGGAGGTTTTTGAAATTGCTTTGGTTAAAAGCGATTTTCTAGAACCCGACGAAAATACTTATCTATACTATTATTGGCCTATCCTTATTATTACGTAATTTATATATTATTCTATATATTATACGTGTTGATTTGGACGGGTCAGTTTTTTGCGCCGCTGCAGGGGAGATGTGTAGTGATTTCTACGGGATTGTTCGTATTCGAGCTTTGAAGATCCTTTCTTCGGAAAGTTTATTTTCGTACTAATTAAATATAAAAAAATCCAAAAATATTTTTCTTCTTATTTTATTTTTATTTTTCCTTTTCCTTTATAAAAAAACCCAAAAATATTTTTCTTTTATCTTAAAAATTAAAATCCAAAA
>BQNB010127011.1:0-19508 GCA_026074375.1 Tanacetum coccineum | reverse complement strand
TAAGTCCATATCAGATTCGTCAGCATCATCAGTTTCATTTACACTTTCCTCTGTTTTGTTTGAACTTGAAGAGTAGAGTGTTGCATCACTATTAGTATCTGAATTAACATAGTGTTTGCTGTGAGTAGCACTTGATCCTTCTCCTATAATTGCTTGCTTCTTTTGCCTTAAACTCTCAAGTCTACTTGCTTTCGATCCATTTTGTAAGTCAAACAATGACTGAATTGTTGGATCATCAATTGCGGGACCTTTGAGTTTCTGTCCCCACTCATTGTACATATCTGCAACAGCTTTGTCAGTTTGGCTGTCAATTGTTAATTGACTCCTTCGACGTTGTTGAGAGCGCGGTTCTTGAATATTGATGGAATGTGCAAGTTCACCTACAACTGTCTCTTTATCAATAGTAAGAGATCTTGTTTTCCTTGGCACAACAACTTTCTTGAGTTTGTTGGGAGCATTTACCACTTGATCACCATAACATATAAATCCTTTTCCTCTTCCACTTTTGACTAGAGATATGTGTTGCTCTTCTGGTTCATCAACAATTTTAGCTTTCTCACTTTCTACCTTCTTAGCCATATAATATATGTACCCTGCTTTCTTCTTGATTGCATCACTGATCATTGCATCGGGAACTTCCATTCGAAACTTGTAGTCACCGTTAGTCATCCTTAACAATTTGGTTATGGGTTAATCATCTTGTGTGTCAACTAAATCTGATCTGGCGAGGAATAGCTCCGTGTTTGTGGTAAAGAATGTAGTCCATGTTAATTTGGTGAAGGGTGTACAACAACTTAGACATCTTTGATGGTTTGGATGATCTTTCAACTGTTTGCCATTCAAATTCGTCCCAAATTAATGATGTGAAGTCCAAATCGGCAGAGTGAAACATCCTCATAAATCTGAAGATTGGAATCAACGAGTCCCACTAAAGTCGTTTCTTGTAAAGACATCTTTTGAGTTACGACCTCAAATAGATTCTCCATGTTTTGATGAAGTATGTGCAAACCAATTGAAAGGGCATTCGTCTTTGTTTTGGGATCTTTAGCATAACCAAGTGTCTTAATGAATTCAAGAATTTGAATTTATGAGGGAGGTTTGGTATAAGTGCTATTGGGATCAGGAATAGGCATCTGCAATACAGTTCTGAGTAGTCCAGGTATGAGAGTGAAAGTATGACTGTCCTAGTTCGAAATGATTGTTGATGTTTTTATGTATAGTGGTTAGTCCAAAACTGTGTAGTAAATTGATGCAGTATGATGTCAGTTAAGAAACTGATAACCACCTTTTTTAGGTAATTAAAATATATAGTATACTTATTCCAAAAGATTCAAAGAAATTACTTTGACCAAACATTAATCTAAAATCTCTAGGGCGTTTCCCGTCGAGGTGTGAATTGAGAATCGGGATTAAGTTCGTGATCGCGTTTTTAAATGATTTTAAAGTTTGCGGGTTTGGATTCTAATTTTACAATTCAAAATGCACAAATAAGTAAAAAAAACCCTAAAATGAAAGCAATTTAAGCTAAAACACTAAAAATGTTAACGGGATTCGAATCCCGATGTACTTAAAAAACTAAATTCTACAATTTTAACCCTACGAAAGCAAATTTAATTTTCCTAAATCCTAATGATAAAAGAAGAATTTAAAAAAAAAGAATTATATTTTTTGACTTTTAATAATTTTTTATGATTAAAAACATTATATCTCTTAAAAATGCATAAAAAAAATTAAACTAATTCTAAAAATTCTGGAAATATACTAAAAGTGCTGACAGATAATCCTCTGAGAAGAATAAAATGTGAACACACTTATTAAAAATAGCTACGAAATAACTAAAAAGGGCTTATTCTAACTTGCAAAAGGATTAAATAATAATTTTGCATGAAAACTGAAAGAGACCCAAGGGGGCGAGTGTGTAGTGCATTGTGGTGTAAGAGTTGAGGGTTGTGAGGTCTAAGTTCGAGCCTTTCTCAACATGAACTTCCACCTTCCCGTATTCTTTTTCTAATTTTTTTTACACATCTCATAATAATCTGTAAACCACGGCAACTATTATGAAAACAAAATTTTAAAACATATAAATAAGCTCTGAAAATAACTAAAAAGAAGTGACAGTGAGGCGTAATTACACGAAACCTAATGAGCATAAACTATTTGTCTTACAATAAGACTAGTAAAAAGAAAGAAAAGCTAACGCATGCGATAAGACTACAACCCTTAATGAGCAAATGGAACATAAATAACAAAGAATAATAAGCTGCATTAAGCGTAAAATACAACATTCTCTCGAAAAGGCTTTAAACTAAAAATTTTACGAAAGCTAAAAGCTAATAACTAGAATAAGCTCTAACCTAGTAAAATAAGCTAAACTGCTTTTAAAGTTAACCTAGATGAAAGCAAATGCTAAATAGAAATAAGGCAAAGAAACCTAAGCAGCGAAAACGATGAGAATAAAAAAAAATCCCCCAAAAAAAAAAAAATTTTGTCTAAACTTCAATGCAAGACAGCCAAGGGGCACTTTTGGGCGCTAATTGATATGCCTTTAAATGGTCACCTATGGCTATACAGCTTATACCCTTAAAAAGCTTGAACAATAGGCTACAATAATCATCAATCAAAAAATATTTTGAAACACATTTGAGCTATGAAAAAGGCTTAAGAAAAGGGATGCTCACACAGATTGTACTTTTTTGGTTTTTTTTTTTAAAAGAGACAACTACTACTTGCAGACCATCAATTAGCTAGAACGAGAACAAATAGGACTAAAACATCAAAATAAGCTCAAACTATCGTCAATTGACAGACCTATGAGCTTAGCCACATATTTAATTCAAAAAATCAACTTTAACTTATCTAAAATTGAGAATGAAAAATGGAGTTTTAAAACTAAAAAATGACTTAGACAGATTTTGACTTGAAACAAAATGGACAATTAAAACTTTTAGTCTCTTTCCCTACGCATTTTTGACACAGAGTTAGAAGCCTAAAACCCACCTTAAAACAATTTTTTTTAACTATAATCAAATTAAGACAATTTGAAAAGCTTTCAAAACCACAGTTTTGAAAGGACTATTATGAAATACCTTAAACTGGTTTTTAGACTTTGAAAACTTTTGGAAACAACTTATATCAACTTAAAAAGGGCTGTCAAAGTTGGCTTAGTGACTCAAATAGTTTTAAGACTATTTTTGACCCATTTTGTCCCTTGACCCAAACACCCCTTTAATTACTAGATTTGCAATTTAAAGCTAAAACATATTAAGGGAAGCATCAAATAAATCAAATAAGCATAAAATAAGATACATTAAGCACAATTAATACAGAAATAAGCACAGATAAGCAGAATAAGCTATTGAACCGTAAATGCATAAAAATGAACTTAAAATGAAAAAATGAAGAACTCACAAAAGTCCAAAGCTTTTGTCTAGAGAATAAGCACTCAAAACAGCTTATACACCATTCCTATAGCTTCCTAAGAAGCACTAAACCAAGGCCATCCATGATTTACCTTGCTCCAGAATGAGTGACAGATTTTTTTGTGATTTTTGGTAAATTTTTTTATTTTTAAGACAGAAATTTAAACAAGCTTTTATATAAGCTTTGGATGAAACAGAAGCTTATGTAAGAGCTTAATTACTGAATTTAAAAGACAAGTAATGTTAAATGACAATATTTAAAGAAAACTTAAAATTTCATTAACTTGAAAAAAAGATTACAATGCAATAATTTAAAATGACTGTAAAATTAAATGACAAGTAAATTAAAATGGTCAAATTCGTTTACACAAGTCTTTGACACTACAAATGAGCTACAATGGTCCTATTTAAACTAAAAGTTCTAAGTCTTGGTCATTCACTTGTTGTGCTCGTTCTGTGGGTGCTTCAGCTGGTGTGTTTCTTGTGTGAGTAGAAGTCCCAAAGTCATCATAGCCATCCAAAAATCTTGTTCTCCAAGTTCATCAATCACAGCCATTGATTTTGGTTTGAGTTCATCAGCCAATGAAATTTGAGAGGATTGCCAAGGTGGACTTGTTGTTTTATGAAGTGGGGTTGTATGGAAAAGTGATGGTTTTGGCTGGTGGTGCAGTAATCGAGGTAAAATTGACAGGGGAGGGTGAATAGTAGGGTTTGGCGGGAAAGTTTGGTTTGTGGTTAACAGGGTGAAAGTTTGTGGGGGATTGACAAGAATGGCCCCTCATTTTGTATTGTCATGTTGCACGAGTCGTCCTTTGTGGTGTAAAGGTTTATGGAAATTGGCAGTTATGACCCTTCAAGTTGTATGTTGATGTTGCAGTAACAGTCCTTGGGGACTAACGACATTTAAGGTGTAAAAGGGTTTGGCTTAACGACAGTTAAAGGATTGGGCCTTTTATTTGGCAGTTTGGGCCTTTTTTAACTTTAAAGGGAATTGGGCCTTTTTAGCTTTTAAGGATTATAAGTCTTGATATAAATACCTTAATGGGCTGACCTGGCCCATTATATGGGTGCGGGTGGGCCCATTAAGTATTTCTTTGTTTACGGCTTCGGCTTTGACTTTGACTTCTCAGGTTTGACTTTGACTTTGACTTTTGACTTTGACTTATTCACGCTCTTCCATTATGTGCTTGGTTTTATCGTTTTGGCTTTGTTTTTTGTCCTTTTGTCGGATATCCGTTTCCTGCACAATATAACTGAAAACATACACATACAATATATTTTTGGTACGTTTTTGGTCATTTAAGTCCGTTTTTAATAAAAAATGGTATGTGTAATTAAGCACATACCAATCACACAAATTATTTTTCATAGTCTGGAAAGCCTCTTCTTTTTCCACACCCACACATACTTTTGGTTCTTCTGAGTCAACGAGGTAAGAGGTTTAGCAACATTAGAGAAATTTGCGATGAAACGACGGTACTAACCTGCCAACCCCAAAAATGATCAAATCTCAAACGATGTCGTAGGAGTTTTCTAATTCTTTACTGCCTTTATCTTACCTGGGTCCACGTGAATACCACTCTGATTAACCACGTGACCAAGGAAATGCACTTCTTGCAACCAGAACTCACACTTGGAGAATTTAGCATACAACTTCTCCTTCCTCAATAATTCTAAAACTAACCTCAAATTCACTTCATGATCTTCCTTAGTCTTTGAGTAGATCAAGATGTCATCGATGAATACAATAACAAACTTATCTAAATACGGTTTACAGATTCGGTTCATCAAATCCATAAAGACCGATGGTGCATTGGTGAATCCGAAGGACATAACGGTAAACTTAAAATGTCCATACCTTGTTTGAAACGCGGTTTTTGGAATATCGTCCTCATGTACTCGGAGCTGGAGATAACCCGATCAAAGATCTATCTTGGAGAAATAACATGAACCTTGTAGTTGATCGAATAAGTCATCAATTCTAAGGAGAGGATCGATTCTTAACAGTTAACTTGTTCAATTCTTTATAAGTCTAACTATTACAAGGCTCATGAGATCGATAATGATCGTCACTTCACTAAAAACTAAATTCCTAACGATCTCCCCCTAAAGGACGATCGTTGAGATATCATTAATGATCAACACTTTCTGAATTCCTAATAGACGCACCTACGTTTATTTTAATTTTTCCTTCGTGATCAAGCTAGCAATTTGATTGAACGTCTTTCTAAAGGATCCATCTCCACTTTAGAGGATGTTGCTCGATTCTTTCCACCAGGAAGGACTTCTAAACTCCAAAATGACATCTTGATGTTCCAACAACATCAAGATGAATCTCTCTCTGAGGCATAGACTCGTTTTAAGGACTTACTCCAAAAAGTCCCTCACCATGGCATTAATCTTTGGCTCTAAATCTAATTTTTTTATGATCATGTCTCTATTCATCTTAAAAGAGAAATTAACCGCGTCGTCGGTGGTAAGCTCCGTGACAAGAACATCGAAGAATATTGGGAATTCATAGAGCATCTCGCTCTTTACGATCGTAAGGGCTGGAATGATCCAAGAGACTTCACCAAGCTGGTCAAGGAAATTTCTTTTCCTCTAGGTACCCCGAGAACGACCGACCGATGACTTCTTGAGCTTGAAGATCAAATTAGCTTTTTACTAAAAGGGTCAAGAACGACGCCTAGAACAAGCTCGACACACATTCCTCAAGCATATGCCAAAGTAATTTCCTCAAACCCACACTCACGAAACCTTAATGAACCACTGAAGCAAAATTCTTTCACTTTTCAAAAACGTGCTCGTCCAGACCCCCAACACCAATCGCTCAACCAAGTTTCGAAGCTTGAGTGAAAAGCTACATGGCGGTACATACTGAAAGAATGTAAAGGTTTGAAAAAACCATCTTCAAACAAAGAGAGGAAATCAACGATAGAATGACAGAAATATTTGGGCTTTTAAAAGAACTCACAACAAGTAGGACTCCGGAAAAGGTACTGGTAAGAGAAGAGGCTAGACACCCCATCACTAAGAACGTTAACGCAATCTCCTTTGTTAAAATGGAGAAGGAAAAGAATAGTGAAAACAACGAGGTTGTTGACAAGAACGTTGTAGAACTTAGAGGATTGAATGTAATAGTGCCTAAGGAGGTAGTTGATATAGAGAAAGACATAGAAGACAGGGCTAATGATAAGCTGGTTAGGAATGTAGAGGAGGAGATAATAGGAGATAGAATTGAAGAACTAGTGGAGATGCCTAGGTCACAACCCGTAGGATATTATCTTAAACATGAAATTAATGAGAATCTGATTGAGGGTCTTATAGGCAATTAAAAATATAATTACTCCTTGCTAGCAACACGTTTTGTAACACCCCCAAAATGGGTCGCAGTGGAATAAGGATCTGGGGCGTGTTACTTCAAGATCAACAGCACAAGATATATATATCCATCGGGAATATTTCAAAAATTTTTTGACTTTGAAAGCTTTTGAGTCCCGATGAGATAAATTAGGGGAGAAGAGAAGTATTTTGATCTCCTTTAGATGTGACGAATCCCGGGGTTGAAAAAAACTTTTTCCACATTTTTAGATAAAACGAGATGTTAGACCCCCCATACTAGAACCGAACATTGTCATCAATGTTTTAAGAACGGTCTCTACGTAAATCCTAAGCCGTTTATTAAGTATGCTTAAAAATAAACGTTAGTCGATAAGATTTGGATATTGGATTCCCATAATGAAGCTGAGGATGTGAAGCTTAAGTGAACGAAGGACAAAAACCACGAGCACGAGAGGCTTCAAAAATCCGAGCAATCCTGGACATACAACACAAAACACAAAACACAGAAAACAGAAGAGGCGAGCCTCTCACACAACACACTTATTCATTACTACTATTATAATTATATAAGGATAAGCATGGGTTGCCACCTACGAAGCACTTGTTTAAGGTCACTTAGCTTGACCCAATCCCCCCATACTTGAACTGGTCAAGGGGGATAGAAATGGAGACACGGAACATCCAAAATACGGATGTCCTCTCCATAAGAGCAAGGAAAAATCTCTATCGGGCTTTCAAAAATTTTAATGACTTTGAAAGCTTTAGGGCCCCGATGAGATAATTCCGAGAGAAGAGAAATATGAACTCCTTTAGAAGTGAGAATCCCAGGGTTGAAAACTTTTTCCTCATTTTCAGATGAAAACGAGAGTAAAATTTCGCACCCGGGAACTTCTTTGTGGAAAGGAAGTTCATAAAGAGGAGGATTAAAATCCTAAAATTAAAGAAGCATTAGTGGTCTTTTTTACATTCTTATCTGGTGTTGCTCGAATAGTGACTTCAAAAAGGTTCTCACGAATGAGTATATCTGGATTAAATACTTTGTCCTCGTTATTGGTTGAAGGCAAAGCATCAACCTCAGAAAAATCCTCATAGAGAACTGAGTTACACTTGGGGGAAGGAAGGAAATAACTTGATCTCAGGGGATCAAGTTCATCAATCAAGAGTTTATACTCTTTGATTTTATCTTCCTTGGAGTCAAATGGATCATCATAAACATCATCATTATCGGACTCAAGTTCAACAAGATCATCATCGACATCATCATATAATGGTGGAGATGAATAATCAAGAGTATGTTCATCGGTGAACATCTCGGGAATGGTATCAACAAGATCGTTATTAGGGTATGCAAGATTATCCTCATCTATCAAACCCTCGAGAATAGAATCTATTTCCTTGGTAGGATCATTGTTAAGCAAATATTCTATTTCTCTCAGATCGGATTCGATATCAAAAGGAAGATCATCATTTCCCGGTGGAAATGTAATAAGAGCGAGTTCATCGGTGAACTCCTCGAGTAAAAGGTCGACTGGATCATCATTTCCCGGTGGAAATGAATCACTTACGAGATAAGCTTCGAATTCTTCCCAAATTAAATCACTTTCTTCGAAGGAAGTAATTTTGGAGGAAGAAGAAGACTTGATCACGGGTTCCGAAATCGGAGTGGGATTGCCACTCAATAGATTGATAACTTCCGGTGAAGTTAAATTGGTATGAGAAGAAAAAGTGGGATTGCCACTTTGATGATTTGTTATTTTTTCATTTGCAAACAAGTCCTCAAGATAATGTTCATGAGAGACATTGTAGATGTCAATCATGTTGATTGATTCTTTTTTAGGCTTGTTAGAATAGCTTGAAGTATCATGTCTCATATTCAAGATTAATCTTGCGTCACCGTCACGAAGAATCATTTCTTCTCCGTGAACGTCAATCAAAGCACGAGCGATCCGTAAGAAAGGTATTCCCAAGATGAGGAGGACTCGAGGATCGCTTTCATAATCAACGATGACAAAATCAGCGGGGAATGTGAACTTTCCAACCGGAACAAAGACATCTCTTGTAATTCTAGCCAGTGTACAAATTGCTCGGTTAGCTAGTTCAAGGGTCATGCGGGTGGAAATAAGCTCGGGTAAACCTAACTTTTTCCAAATCGAGAGTGGCATCAAGTTGATGCTAGCACCTAGATCGGCTAGGGCTTTACACTTGAGCTCACTAAAACCACACGAAATGAGAAATTTCCCAGGGTCTCCAAGTTTCTCGGGTAACTTCTTAAGGATAACCGCTGAGCAATTTTCATTGAGGGGTGTATTTGCCAGCTCTAAAAGTTTCTCCTTATTGGAAAGGAGACTTTTAAGCATCTTTTGGTATTTCGGGATAAGAATTAAAGCATCGGCAAGAGAGATGTTGATGTGAAGTTGTTTGAACATTTTCCAAAATTTGTGAATTTAGACTTCATCTTTCTTTTGTTGTTTTTCTTGGTTCATTCTTGAAGGATAAGGGATATGAGGGTGACGGGGATCCCTTTGGTGCACCACATAATTCTTTAGATAAGTTGGTTTAGCTTTTTGGACAAGGGGAGGTGGGACCTTAATGGTATACTCAGCGAGTTCTGGGTCCGTTAAAGTCTCCTCTACACGTTCATCCTCCTTCGGATTAATGAATGGAGGAGGCATAAGAATGGAAGGTCCATCAAGAACAAGACCACATCAGGTGGTGATGGCTTTCACTTCACCTTTCGGGTTAGCAATGGTGTTGCTAGGGAGAGATCCTGAACCCTAGGTAGAAGCGGTGTTCATTTAGAAAAAGCTAGCCATCATGTTCTTAAGCTCATTGGTTTGGTTAGACATTGAAGCTTGAATCAAAGTTTGCATTTCATTTCTTAACTCATTTTCACATTGTTAATTTGAGCTTGCATGGCTTTTATATTAACCTCATTTATCTTCTTAATTTTCTCCAACTCACTTAAAGGTACAACTTGATTTTGTTGAGTTGAAGCTTGATAAGATGTATCTTGATTGAAATTGTTTCCTCAATTATATCCTTGAGGTTGGCTAAACCGGTTTTGATTATTTTGCACATTTGGTTGAGCAAACCCTGGTGGTCGAATTTGATTAGCCACACTCGGAGGACGATAGCCAGAATTACCCTGATTGTAGTTAACCATGGCTGCTGAAACATATCCTTTAATATTATCCAGAAAAGTGTTGCCATCGGCGGCGAGACACTGATAATAAGGATGAGCACCACCGCCAGTAACATAAATTTCCTCAACGGCTTTTACGAAAGCTAGAGGTGGGGTTGCTTGAAATTGTTTGAGAATAGCGGTCATGACGGTAGTCACAGCACTTGTTTGCTGATTTACTGCATGTGTAAGTTTGGCTATCTCAGAGGAAGAAAAAGAATTAACATCACTTGATTTCACTTGAGAAACAATCGATTTGTTTCATGAATTGCAGACCTTGGATTTGTTTTTGATAATCGTCAACACATCTTGAGTACTTATTTCCAAAAGATTACCACCGGCGGCAGAATTCAAAGAATCTTGGTCAGTTGGGTTTAAGGCATTGTAGAAGGTATCAAATTGATGCAATTCGGTAAAACCATGATGAGGGCATACACGAAGGAGATCTTTGTTACGGTCCCATGCCTTATGAAACGATTCACCAAAACGTTGTTCAAAGTTGGAAATTTCATTTCGGAGATTTGTCGTTCTTGAGGGAGGAAAGAATTCATTGATGAATTTGGAAACAAGATCTTCCCAAGTGAGAATAGAACGAGGGGGTTCTTTTTCGAGCCAACGATAGGCTGCCCCCGCAAGAGAAAATGGAAAAAGCATAAGCTTAATCGCTGAATTAGGCACATCCTTGTATTTTATTGTGAAAGTTATTTTGTTAAACTAACGAATGTGATCATGAGGATTGTCTTTCTCAAGTCTGAAGAATTGGTCCGAAGTCATCATATTAATAAGACTATGCTTAAGCTTGAAATGCTCAGCGAGAATTGGTGGAAACACAATTGCCTCTGCATAACCCTCGGTGGGTGCACGGAGCAATTCCGCCATAGTACGTTGATCGGCCATCGTAACTACGGGAGATTTTTCAAGAGAAAAAGGTTGCTTTGAACGTTTACGGTTACAACGTTTTGAATTTGAAGTAGTTAGATTAGGAGAAGATTCACCAACTAGATTCGAAGAAAAGCAAGTGCGCATGCACTAAATACAAGAACAACATAATATTTTTGGTAACCGGATGTTAAAAGTCCACGGTAGCTCTTTAAACTACGCACAAGAGAGCGGAAGGAATTAGCACGCCGAAGCGATTTAAAAGCGTTCTTCCTTTTTGGGCGATGTTCCTTGGATCAAGCCCGCCTTATACCCTCCTTATAGTTTGTAATTCAAAGGAGAGCCGATTATAACGATTAAAACCACGATTTGTTTTGTTGGTTTTTTTATTTTCTTTGGTACTTTCAATATTTTAGGAAAAGTATTGTTGGTATTTTTAATTTTTAATAATAAAAAAATATTCACAAACGGAAAATGATAACTTCACGAGGAAGGGTCTTCAAAAACTAATCTTCAAACGAAACATGATGATCGTAACACACTTCCCCGGTAACGGCGCCAAAAATTGACTCCCCTTAATATATATAAATATAATATAAATATATAATAAGGATAAGATCAATAATAGAGAGATAAGTATTCCGTGAGGCTTTTAAAAGATTTACTTTTGACCAAAGCAAAACCCTAAAAAAAACCTTCCCGGGTCGTTTCCCAACGAGGCATGAATTGAGAATCGGTTACGTTCGTGATCGCGTTTTTGAATGATTTGAAAGTTTTTAGTTTGGATTCTAATTCTACTAAGAATATGCAAAAACAAATAAAAGAAACCCTAAAACGAAAGCAAATAAAGCTTAAAACCTAAAAAAACGATAACGGGACCGAATCCCGTTCTTTAAAAAAAACAAATTCTACAAATTTAACACTACGAAAGCAAATTTAATTTTTCTAAGTCCTAAATGATAAAAGAAAATTTTATAAAAAAGAATTATATTTTTTTGACTTTTATATTTTTATTATGAATTAAAAACTATTTTACTCTAAATTAAATATTAAAAATACTAAACTAAATCATAAAAATCTGAAAAATTTAAGAAAAGTGCATTGACCAGTGCTGGTTCTATGAAAAATAAAATGGTGAAAAGTGCTTATTGAAATAAGCCAGAAATAATCACTTTTGGGCTAAAAGGTTAAAAGGCTAAAAAGAGGTTATATATTTAATTGTGCAAACTCTAACCAGATAGCCTTACTGGTGCCGCTGGTTAAGAGTGTGTGTGTTAAGTATGCTTGTGTGTGAAAGCGGAGGTCACAGGGTCGAATCCTGTGGCCTTCCTTTTTGGAAAAACTTTTTTTTATTTATTTTTTAAAAAACTTATAAAATAAGCCAAAATAACAAACTTTAAAAAAATGACTTTTTATAAAACTTAAAAATAAGTTGGGAAAAAGTAACAATAAGCAGACAATTTTAATTTTTACACTAAGTATAAAAAGGGCTTAAACTAAAATGCTTTTTTAGAACTAATGAGCACAAACTAAAAGCAATTAAGTTAAGACAGATAACTAGCTAAACCTAAAAAACATTAGCGGAGTTGAGAGAGAAGGGAGCAAGAGTTTTTGTGGATTTTTGCTAAGTGTTTATGAAATAAAGAGTGTATGCCATGCTATTTATAGTGAAAATACTAATTTAACCTAACCATTAAAGGAACAACTTGATTTTGTTGAGTTGGAGCTTGATAGGTTGTATTTTGATTGAAATTGTTTCCTCGGTTATATCCTTGAGGTTGGCTAAACCGGTTTTGAATATTTTGCCCGTTTGGTTGAGCAAAACCCGATGGTCTAGTTTGATTAGCCACACTCGGAGGACGATAACCGGAATTACCCTGATTGTAGTTACCCGCGGCTGGTGAAACGTATCCTTGAATATTATCCCGATATTACGGGAAAGTGTTGCCATCGGCGGTGAGACACTGATAATATGGATGAGCACCACCGCAAGTAACACAAATTTCCTCAACGGCTTTTACGGAAGCTGGAGGTGGGGTTGCTTGGAATTATTTGAGAATAGCGGTCATGGCGGTAGTCACAGCACTTGTTTGCTGATTTACTTCATGAGTAAGTTTGGCTATCTCAGAGGAAGAAGAAGAATTAACATCACTTATTTTTCTTGAGAAACAATCGATTTGTTTCGTGAATTGCGGACCTTGGATTTGTTTTCGATAATCGTCAACACATCTCGAGTACTTCTTTCCAAAAGATTACCACCGGCGGCATAATTCAAAGAATCTTGGTCGGTTGGGTTTAAGGCATTGTAGAAGGTATCAAGTTGGTGCAATTTGGTAAAACCATGATGAGGGCATGCACGAAGGAGATCTTTGTAACGGTCCCATGACTCATGAAATGATTCACCAAAATGTTGTTCAAAGTTGGAAATTTCATTTCGGAGATTTGTCGTTTTTGAGGGAGGAAAGAATTCATTTATGAATTTGGAAACAAGATCTTCCCAAGTGAGAATAGAACGAGGGGGTTCTTTTTCGAGCCAACGACGGGCTGCCCCCGCAAGAGAGAATGGAAAAAGCATAAGCTTAATCGCTGAATTAGGCACATCCTTGTATTTTATTGTGGAAGTTATTTTGTTAAACCAACGAATGTGATCATGAGGATTGTCTTTCTCAAGTCCGAAGAATTGGTCCGAAGTCATCATATTAATGAGACTATGCTTGAGCTCGAAATGCTCAGCAAGAATTGGTGGAACCACAATTGCCTCTGCATAACCCTCGGTGGGTGCACGGAGCAATTCCGCCATAGTACGTTGATCGGCCATCGTAACTACGGGAGGAGCTTGATTTTCAAGAGGTTCTTCGAGATTAAAAGGTTGCTTTGAACGTCTACGGTTACGACGTTTCGGATTTGAAGTAGTTGGATTAGGAGAAGATTCACCAACTAGATTCGAAGAAGAGCGAGTGCGCATGCACTAAATACAAGAACAACACAATATTTTTGGTAACCGGATGTTAAAAGTCCACGGTAGCTCTTTAAACTACGCACAAGAGAGCGGAAGGAATTAGCACGCCGAAGCGATTTAAAAGCGTTCTTCCTTTTTGGGCGATGTTCCTTGGATCAAGCCCGCCTTATACCCTCCTTATAGTTTGTAATTCAAAGGTGAGCCGATTATAACGATTAACAACACGATTTGTTTTGTTGGTTTTTCAATTTTTTTGGTACTTTCAATACTTTAGGAAAAGTATTGTTGGTATTTTTTAATTTTTAATAATAAGAAAAATATTCACAAATGGAAAATGATAACTTCACGAGGAAGGGTCTTCAAAAACTAATCTTCAAATGTAGACACGAAAATCGCACACACCTCCCCGGCAGCGGCGCCAAAAATTGACTCGTCCTTTTGGTATATATAAATAAATATATAAATACGTAATAAGGAGAAGATCAATAATAAAGAGATAAGTATTCCGTGAGGCTTTCAAAAGATTTCACTTTTGACCAAAGCAAAACCCTAAAAACCTACCCGGGTCGTTTCTCAACGAGGCGTGAATTGAGAATCGGTTACGTTCGTGATCGAGTTTTTGAATGCTTTTAAAGTTTTTGGGTTTGGATTCTAATTCTACTGATAATAAGCAAAGAAAAGTAAAGAAACCCTAAAAATGAAAGCAACTAAAGCTAAAAACCTAAAAACGATAACGGGATCAATTCCCGTTCTTTAAAAATCGAAATTCTAAAAATTTAACCCTACGAATGCAAATTTAATTTTCCTAAGTCCTAAATGATAAAAGAAAATTTTTAAAAAAAGAATTATATTTTTTTTACTTTTATTTAATTTTTTATGAATTAAAAACTGTTTTAATCTAAATTAAATATAAAAAATACTAAACTATTTATAAAAATTCTAAAAAAATTACAAAAAGTAGCTAAAAGTGAGCAGGTTCTATGAAAAATAAAATGATGTTAACAACTTATCTAAATAAGCTGTTAATAAGCCAAAAATGGCTTATGGCTTAAAAGGCTAAAAAAAGTGATATAAGAATAATGTGTGCAAATCCAAACGGAAAAGACCCAAGGGCAGAGTGGTGTTGTGTGGTGTGTGTAAAACTTTGGTTGAGGTTGGTGAGGTCCAAGGTTCGAGCCTTGCTCACCCTAGACTTCACAATTTCCCAAAGTTTTTTATTTTACAAAATTTTTTATGGAAAAGCTTAAGGACCCGAAAATAAGCAATTTTAAAAAGATGACTTTTTATAAGAACCACAAATAAGCACGAAAATAAGCTAAAAAGAGTGACAGTAGCTTAAGATCTTTATGTGAACAAAGTGGCTAAACTGTTAAGAAATTTTAAGACTTAAAAAGCAAATGAGATAACAACAACCAATAAGCTACACCTAATAAACATTAAGGAATAAAAATAAGCAAATAAGATAAGCTAAACTAAGCTAAAAATGACATAATTCCTTAAAAGGCTTTAAACTAAAAATTTCTAAGCTAAAAGGCTAATAAGCTTGAATAAGCTCTACTAGGTAAAATTAGCTAAATGGCAGGAAATCTAACTAATATGCAAAATCTAAACCTAAATAAAGCAAACCTAACAGCAAAAATGCTTAAATAAGCAAATAAGCTCTTTGGGCTAAAACTGTTAACCAAACAGCCTTTAGAGGCACTTTTGAGCTTATTTTTAAGCTAGTAGACAGATCCTTATGGCTTACTGGCTTATACCATTGAAAAGCTTGTCTAACAAGCTTTCTAAATCAGCAAAGAAAAAAGAGTTTGAAACTTATATAATCTATGAAAACGGCTAATGAAAAAGTTGTTTACACTATTTTGGTTATTTCAAAGGCTTGTTAAAATGACAAAATGTTTTTTGCAGCCCTCAATTTAAGCTACCAAAAGCTGACTAAAATGAAAAATAAGCATAAACAGATTAAACCCTATACCTAATGAAATAGTCAAGGAAAATTCATACGATCAAATCTCCTTTATGAAAAAACTTGGATTTGAACTTTTTTAAGAAAAGACAGAAACTTGACAGATTTATATTAAAAACTAAAACCACAATTGCAACTTAACCATTACCAATCTAATGCATTTGAAACCAAAATGTAAGCATAACCAAGACCTCAAAATAACTTTTAAGCATGAATCAATTAAAAACATTTTAAGAAGGTTTTAAGGACCACAAATCTCAAACTATGGCTACAAACAATCCTAAGTTTTGAGTTATAACTTTAAAAACCACCCTATTAAACTAATTTATAAACTAAATTAAAGGCTTGCTAAAGTTATTTGAGTGCCAAAAAAACAGTTTGAACACAATTTGACCCATTTTGGCCCCTTATCCCAAACACCCCTTTAAGAGTTTAAAAACTATTTTTACACTGATTTGTAAAGATTTAAGCTAAGAACTCTAAAGACAGATGACAAGTAATCAATATAAACCACTAATAAGCATTCAAACACAAAATAAATGCACTTGTAAATAGCAAAAGATAGATAAGAGTTAAATGTATAATTGCACAGATTTGAACAAAAAGTATATAAATGACATGTAAGCAATAAAAAGCATAAACAAGCAATAAAAAACATAAATAAGCAACAATAAGCAGTAAGGAACAGTAAATAAGCATATAAACAGTAAATAAGCAAAAATGAAAAAGAAAGAACTCACAATTCCCTTTGCTCAAAACAAGGGTGATTAAGCTTACAAGAAGCTGATCTACAAGCTTTAGCTTGCCAAAGACAAGCTAGTATGGTCTATAAGCTCTTCCTAGGCTAGCTTATCATCCAAATTAAGCTGAGGTAATTGAGGGGTGAATTTTCTTTGTGAGTTTTTTTTGATTTTTAAGGAAGATATAAAATCAAGCTTGTATATAAGCTTTGAATGAACCAGAAGCTTATATAAGAGCTTAATGACAGTATTTAAAAGACAATGTAAGTAAATGACAGTATTTAAAGAGAACTTGAAATTTCATTAACTTGAAAAATTACTATGCTTGAATTTAAATGACAGAAATTTAAATGACAATAAAGTAATTTGTAGTATTAAAAATGGTCTAATTTTGTCTCTCACAAGCTTGACAAAAAGAAAAATTAAGCTCAAGGTTACTACTTATACTAAGAATTTCTAAGTCTTAAGTCTTCAAGTGTGCTTCTTCACAAAGACATTTCAGCACTTGTGTTGCTTGTGTGAGTGAGTCCCAAAAGTCATCTCAGCCGTTAAATCATCTTGGATCCCAAGTCTTATGATCTTAACCCTTTATTTCTTGCAGCCAATGGTGTTTAAGAGGATTGCCAAGGTGGCAATTATTGTTTTGTGAGTGGGGTTTGATGGGAAAGTGATGGTTTTGGTTGGTGGTGCAGTAATCGAGGTAAAATTGACAGGGGAGGGTGAATAGTAGGGTTTGGCGGGAAAAAGTTTGGTTAGTTAAACTGGGTATAAGTTTGTGAGAATTGACAAGATTGGCCCCTCATGTTGATATGTGTAATTGCAACCCTCGTCCTTGTAGTGTAATAAGTTTTAAGGGGTTGGCAGGTTTAGTCCTTGAGGGAGTATAGTGTGTTTACACCCACAGTCCCTTAAGGACTAACAGAGTTAAAAGTTAAAGGGTTTGTTGGGCTAACGGTTTTTTGTTTGGGCCAGGATTACTTTAAAAGGGTATTGGGCCTTTTAAGCTTTTAAGGCTTATAAGTCTTGGTGTAAATACCTTAATGGGCTGCCCCGGCCCATTAGATGGGTGCGGGTTGGCCCATTAAGTATTTCTTCGTTTACGGCTTCGTCTTTGACTTTGACTTCTCGGGTTTGACTTTGACTTTGACTTTTGACTTTGACTTTTTCACGCTCTTCCATTCAGTGCTCGGTTTTGTTGTTTTTTGGTTTCGTTTTTCGTCCTTTTGTCGAATATCCGTTTCCTGCACAATATAAGTTAAAGCATACAAATACAATGTATTTTTGGTACGTTTTTGATCGTTTAAGTTCGTTTTCCTAGGTAAATGGTATGTGTAATTAAGCACATACCAGTCTTCTTCAACATCGTTAGAAATGACAGAAGATTGAGTTTTGGATGTAGTTTGAGTATCACTAGTTGATGGTGCATCTTGGTCAGCAGTTGTTGAGGATGGTGAACCGGTTGATGCAGCGGGGTTCTGAGCAACTACTTCAGGAATTAGAGCAATGACTTCAGGAGCTGGTAGATTATATTGTTGGAGATTGGAGTAATTCATCCCAAACAGTGGTTGAATAAAATTTCTATTCAGTTCTTGAGGTGGTACAAACGGTGTGAAGGAGGAGGTTTGACAAGAGTCCTAAACTGATTGTTGCAGGAGTCATTTCATGAAGTGCGGGTTCGGAACTGCTGTGTTCAGAAGCCATATTGACCATTTGAAGAATCAATCAACTTTTGACCATATTTTGTTCACTTTTCTCCCCTTCAAAAATTGCATAAGTGATTGCCATTTTGATTAACCAAGTAAGCTAAAATACAAGTTAATGTACGTTGATCAACTTGTATAATATCCGAGTTTATGAGAATATGTCATTGTTGATGAGAATGGTCAAATACAAGAAGATTTCTCTTCTCTTGAAGATAAAGCGCATTGAAGCGTACACCTTTCTTTTCTTTGAGGAACGGGGCCTGAAGTGTTGTCTACAGACGCCATTGTTCTTGTTCATCAAATATAAATTCCTTGAACCCTTGGTTTCTGATATATCACTCTTCTTATCAGACAAACTCCGAGTCTTTCCTTTTTAGGATTGTAAGATGTACCTGCACTTAAGTTAAGAGTGCATGCACTGACATTAAGAGTTTGATTTCATTCATATGGGTTAGTAATATCTTCATTTGAACCATTTGGGGTTCACAGTTAACCTTGGTTGTGCGAGAGGTGAATTTCTTTCGAGTTGGAACCCACCTAAGACCAGCAGTGTTAAAAATTCTCCCCGTCGGTATCCACCTAAGGCAAGATCTAGGAGTGTTTGTGTTAGATATTAGAAAAAGACTCGGTCACCCCGTGTATTTTACTATTTATTATAGCTCGTAGTTTAATAGTGAATAGTATGATTTTCGGTATTAAGCCGGGTATTAAAACATATTTTCTCTCACTAGAAATTCTCTCTCATGTGTTTCTCTCTCTAGAAACTAGCCAAGTTCAAGAATCGACCCCTTGTTATGATATATGATATACCACAATTGGTAACAAAGCACATGGGATGATTAGATCGTGTGTATGTGCGATTTCATGCTTGATCTAGATCAAAAAGTATACTTTTGAAGGCTCTAGCTCGTTTTTCTTAATTCTTCAGATTTTGATGTTGGTTATGTTAAAGTTTGGGTGTTACTAGTGGCTATAGCCTTGTAGTATTGAGTTGTGCAAAAGAAAGTATGATCAGTATGTGGAAGACAACGAAGAACATATTGTACAAAGTAATGTTTCTTCTGTACGAGATGATGCATTGATGTCAATTCTCGATGAAATGCATGAACAGGGTGTACAAAGTAGGTCAGCAAATAAACAGGTTAAAGTAGTTAATGACACATTGACTTCTGAACTTGCGAGATATAAGGAACTGGTTGGGGTGTATGAACAACGGGCTAAGTTTGAATTAACTAAAGGTGTTGCAGCTGGACCAACTATCGAAGACACCTCAATTACTCCAGCTGACCTTCATCCCCCAGTTAACCCTGTTGCAGGAG
>BQNB010127010.1:4892-17413 GCA_026074375.1 Tanacetum coccineum | reverse complement strand
GTACTGAATTTTAGATGTGAGAGTCTGCGGTACCATAACCATGACTTTGTTGAATTGGCTTTGGAGAGAAGACAAACAGGTAAAGAAGTAGCCATATCTAAAATGGAGATAGTATATAAATTGGAATCACGAGCTCCTGTAAGTAAATCATCCCCTTCCATATTACACACATAGCATGTGTTGGAACGAAAAGCAACTTCTAAATCACCATCACAAAATTGTTGATGACATCAAATAACATTACTTTTATAGGATCATTTATCCCATGTAAATAATCTATTTTGTATGATTATTGCAAGAATTGTTACTTAATCGTTTGTATTTGAGAATTGAAGTAATTATGGAGTACTTGGTGAAGATTAGCAAAAAGGCACGCATTCTGGAGCTTAAACAAAGACATTTGAAGAAACTGATTCTGACATCCTATACTCCGTATCCATCAAGGAAGATACCTTGTATATGTGCCTGCACTTCACAAGAAACCACGAAGATTTAAAGACCAATATGCCGTATCCAGGAGACTTTGTACGCCGTATTCAAGATAAAGTCATAAAATATTCTGGAAGATATCGAACGTGGTCCCTACTCCAAGAAACCCCCGATATGCCATATCCAAGACTTTCGATATGTTGTATCGACCAAATTCCAGACCTTATAAATAAAAAACCAAAAATCGGGTTATCAGTGTGCTTGATCATATTTTTGATACCTTAACCACAAAAGTCAATTTTTAGAAGACAAGAAGAGCAGAAGAGGTCAAGCAAAGCTACTAATTCCGGAGGAAACACCTTTAATCTCCTATACTCTAGTAATCGTTTGATTTTTGGTATCATTCGTTTAACTCGATTAGTTTACCATGGTTGGATTATTACTCTTGTATTGATTATGACGTTTGAGGGCTAATACCCTTAGGTATTAGCCATTATTATGAAGATTTGAATGTTTGGTTTGTTTATCTCGGATGCTTAATTTATCGTTGATTTCTTGTTTATGTTTATTAATTTATACTTGTTTACGTGCTTTTGTATGCGACCTATCATTCAACAGGATCTAGTGATACCGACTACGTTAGCTAGATGCCAGGATGGCTCTCCATATAGTGATTTATATATCTAGACCAATAGGATCACAAATAATGACCTATCTTCGCTGTGGAAACCATAGAAGGGGGTGAATACGTTTCCTTTAAAAAAAATTAAGATCAAAGATTATATCACTCTCTGCCGACGGTCCCATAAATATATGGGGGGCGCCTAGTACATCAGGGGGCCGCCTTATTTAAAGGGACAACCTCCAGAAGAGGTTTTCGGACTAGATCATTTGTATCAAATCACCAATAAATTTTGACGCAATATGAGAAGTGTCGATAATGGATTTACAATTACTAGCGCATATTCTACCAATATATCCAAACTCATAATGTTACTACAAAGAACTACACAACCATGACTAACACAACATACATAACAATTCACACAATCATAAGCACAATGCAAGTGTAAAAGTAAAGCAATAAATGTAAAGACATAAGTAAAGAGAAAGGTAAAAGAAAACGCAAACTGACACAGTGATTTATAGTGGTTTGGTCATGAAGCTCCTCTTCGCCCTACTCCACTCCTCGAGTGATCCAACTCAAGAGTTACTTCACTATCAACAAGCTCCTTTCGGCGAGAAAACTTATACCAATGCTTATATAACTTTACCGACACTAAAGCTAGATTCCAGTTCCTTCTCCGTACAACCAAATCCCGTTATGTTTAATGTCCCAACAATAACAAACCTGTGTATTTTATGGCCTAAAACACCATAAACCGCGTCGCTTACATATTTTCCCCGACACTAAGCTAAATTTGATCCTAATCTTAGCTAAACCAATCTACCATTACACAAATGGATTTGGAAGGCCTAAATACTACCAACCCACAATCAACCCTTCCGAAATAGACACACCCCAAATTCGATCTACACACTACTAAAGATTGGAAGACATGGACTCGATCTATATGTAACAAATGTTACAAATGAACTAACTAGACTACATAACTTCGTATCTTGACGATGACGAAAGTTCTTCTCTTGTACTTGAGGGAAGAAGGAAAGGATAGAAGATTGGATCACATTTAAACAAGATTAAACAAGTTAAATGATCAAAGGTTTAGAGAGATTGAGTAAGATCTAGAGAGAGAAAGAACTGAAAGAAATTCATAGCAAAGGGTTAATGAAAACATAGTTGGAGGGGCCCCACTATTTATAGGAGCTAAAAAATAGTTTGTCAGGAAACGGCGGTCCCAGATATATTAGGGGGGCGCCGGTATTTAAGGGGGCCGCCGGCCTATTTAAGAGACCGCCCCGACAGACGCTCCTATTTTTTTCTTTTTGTGGTAACAAACTTGTCCTGGTAAAAGTGCAACATGTTTTGGGGAAAAGAACCAGATTTTAATTTTGAAATAATTACAACATCAAAACATTTCTTTATAGATTCAAAAAATAATTTGTCAAATTAAGTTTTGAAAAAGTTATTTTGTTACATTTATAAAAATGTAATGTTTAAGACAAAAACTTATTTTCTATATGATCATCCTACAAGTTTAATGCTGTGTTGACATACCTTATGTGATTTACGTCGGGTGTAAACCAATGTCCGTCTTGATGCATACTTGAGATGTCGAGAGATGTTGATGCATGTATGCATTGATAATTTGTGATTACGAGTAACTTGCAACACTTTACTTACCGAGAATTACAAGGTCACATGTTATGTCCATTGCCAAAACATAAAGAGATCGTATAGATTAAATATCGTAATATTTACACTAACAACCTCCCCCTTTTTGAAGATGACAAACTATGTAAACTATAACACATAGTAAAGTTTAAAAGTTACTCGTTTACACTTCCTTCTCCCCCTTTGTCGAAAAAAAAGCAAAAAGATATTATGTAAATAAAGGTTGGAGCATATACGTTGGAGGTTTGAGAAGAAGACATGATAAGAGGGTACGTGCTCCGAGAGGAATGAGAAGACAACATGAGAAATATGGTTGAGGTGGCTTTGAAGTGGAGGAGGTGAAGTATTTGGAGTACGAATGAACCTTTCATTGTATTTGACAATCCCTGATCCTATCTTCCTATAAAGGTGAGCTTGATAATCTCATGAAGTACTTCTATCATCAAGGATTTACCAACTCCATGCTATTTACACCCATATATCTCCTAGGCCCCCCGTAATGCCCCTACCCCGCCCCCCCCCCCCCCCTCTCATGGCGTCCTCAATTATATCTCATGCCTTGTATATCGAACTCAAACGGATCCATGGATAAAGAGAGAAATGATAGCCGAGAGCGTAGATGCGGTCAAGGAAGGATTGTGATGGGTGCTCGACTTGAGAATTGACGGTATATGGCATAGAATTCTGGGCGAGGCTGGTGTGCACGTGTCGCGCGAGGCCACTCATATGGGTTAGTATATTGGCTTGCTCTAGTCAACAATAAATCTTCGATTTACTGATATCATGATTCGCGCACAACAAGGGCGGCAAGAAGACAGTGTGCGTCCGGTCTTGCGGGATATATCCGTGCATAAGTACTAACACAAGTCAAGTGCACATATACATATATCAAAACATTAGCGGAGAACGAGACATGCACTTATAGGTTTTATTATTCTAAAGTATGACACTTTGAAAGAGAAGTATAAACTAGACATAAGTAATCATTATTTTAAAAACAACTTAAATGATGAAATAAAAATGGTGTACGGAAAATATTAGACCACTTTTTAATAAACAGATGGGATTTGTTTTATTGATTGACGTAAAATATTATGAGATGACTTTTAAAAGTAGAACGAATTTACATTAATATCCCTTTGGCAAGTATGTCAATATATATAATATATATATATATATATATATATATATATATATATATATATATATATATATACTTTAAAAGAATAAAAAGAAAAATAAGACGAGGATGGAGACGATGTGCTCTTGGATGTGAATGAAAATGATTCTATAAAGCCAAAAAGTGGGAAAGGATGAACGATACTAAAGAGGGGGGGGAGAAAAAAAAGGAAAAAAAAACGTGTTGACGCGAGGTTGATAGAAAAGATTGATATATCATTTGCACTAACAATTTATGTGCATATGATACTATCAAGACAAAGGTGGATGATTGGGAATTTAAAGGTTTTTTTGGTGTTTTGTTGGTTGACAATGTTGAGGAACAATGAGGTGGTAGTTCTTTCAATTAGGAATAAAATAAGAGACGCAACAATTGGTGACTCAATAATGCTTGAAGATTTAATATCTTCTTTATGTTCTTCACTTTCTAGAAAGTAGAAAGTTTTGCGAAGGAGTGACATTTGCATTTCGCAAATTACTTAAATATTTCGAATGAAATAAGTTGTCAAGGGATATAGGAGGAATTCTAAAAGTAACAATACTATTAGAAGAGAGAAGAAACGTTAAAGATGAGGAGACTCGTTAGAAGTAAAAAAGGAACGTTTAGAAGTGAGATAGAAAACTATAGAATAGAAGACCAATCAGAAGTGAAACGACAACTAAAAAAAGAAGAAACGTGTAGGATTTTTTTTTTGGTTTTTTTTTTTTGTAGAAGAATCGTCTATGAATTTGGACAAGACGTATTGAGAATGTAAGACCACGGTTGTAAGTGAGGGATTAATGTAGAAGTGATGGATTGTAAGTCTATCGATTGTAAGGAATGTGTTTGATAGACATTTCATTATGAAATTCACTTACGCTGAAAACATAAGCAATGATGCTTATGAGCGGGGATAAGGAGGATGACTATTGATCTATAAGAGAGATTGGGTAAGAGTTTGTGTGGAAGTAGAAGTTAACTCGTAGCAGAAGAGAGGAAGTGTTAGGTTATGAAATTAAAAAATTGAATGGTATTACAAGCTGTTGTCGGCGGTCCCAGATATATCTGGGGGCCGCCAGAATATATCTGGGGGCCGCCGGACCGCCAACAGGAGGGATGTTTGGGGAAATTGATGAATTTTTCGAAAAGAGTAACATTTTAATTTGCATTTCGCTAATTAAAAATACTTAAAGTACTTCGGATGAAGTAGTTAAGTTGTCACGACACGAAATGGAACACGGACTAGAATCGAAACTAGAAGAAAAGAAGAGAACGATTTATGGAATGTGTTCCATCATTCCTAAACCTTGACGAAGATAATTTAGCGATTCACGCTTGATGGGTAAAGAAAGAATGTCGGCGGTGATATCTTCAGATGCAACCTTTTCGATGGAGATGTTTCCTTTTGGACATTGTCCTGAAGGAAATGGTGATTAACTCTGGTGTGTTCGTACGCGAAAATAATAATAATAATAATAATAATAATAAAGAAGAAAACAAACGAAGATAGAGACGACGATCTTGACAATGTCAAGACGGATGATGGTTAGCGTACGATAAACTATACTCACAAAGTTATGTAGCTCTTCTCGAGCATTGCGAATGTTATATAACCAATCACATGATGAGCAAACGTTGTCTTAAAGATGGTAGCGGAAATAGTGGATGAAAGAGATTAGCTATCTTTATGGTTGAAGAGGCATGGTTGAGTGAGAAGAAAGAGGTGTGAACGAAAGACAAAGAGTGTTTTCGTCGAAGAGAAAGAATGTTTCATCGAAGAGAAAGAATGTTTTTGTCGAAGAGAAAAAAAAATTTTTCGTCGAAGAGAAATGGAGAGCATTTTAACTAATGTTGTTAAAAGGCTTGAATATAGATTTTTGGATATGACCTTTAACGTTTGTGATTGCAAGTTAAATATACTTGAATATTTCGGATGAAATATTTAAGTTGTCAAGCCTACTTGGAAGGGTATTAGATTTGCATCTAACTTTTATGTGACAAAGAGTGGATTATTTGGAAGAAAGGGAGATGATGATTAAAGAAATGTGTGAAGAAAGACTCTAGAAGATTTAAGACTATTTTTTTACTTTTTTGAAAATTTAGATTAGTGATGCGGACGCGAAGAACGATATCTAAAGTGAAGAAAATATAATACAATAGATGAATAAGACATATAGATATAAGCCTGCAAGTTATCAAAGCATCATCGACACAATAATCAACAAGATTAAACTGTAAGATTGTATGACATCTTAACCTTACTTTGTCAGACATCAACCTATACATAGAGTAAGGGTGCACATTACATGTATATCATGTAAGATGACGCACAAAACATGATAATTATTAAATGCAATATCAAGTAAAACATGTTAGCATTTAGCACTTAGGAGCATGTGTTATATAGATAAACTAAGAGATATTTTATCTAAATTGCTAGAAAAAGGCAAATGCTTTTACAACAAACATGCATTCAATAGCTAAGCAAATACACGTTGAGCATCAAGACAAACATGAAAGCATATAATTGCATTACGTGGGGAGCACGTTATCATCTTGAAATTTCAAAGCACATATGTGAAATGCATGTAGTCTAGATTACTAAGGGGAAACCTAATTCTACATGCTAATGTGCACTCCTCATGAAATACAAATCTATCGATGTGAAGTAAATCATAGGCATATATTTAAGAAAAGCCATTTAATTCAAATTAGAGAAATGAATTATAGACTATCACTAGTGAGCTCATTCAGCTAAACACGACCATTTTTTACGGTTATACCACAACCCAATTTCACTCTTGAAGCAATAAACAGTACAGGTCAAATTAAATATCTAGTGCCAATAGATTCTCCATAGTCATTCCCATATAGACAAAATAGAATTGCTATATTAGCCTAATGAAGTGTAAGCTAAATAAAATTTGTTATTAACTTTTTCATAGAGGGCCCTAACATAGCTTAAATAATTGGCCTTAATTCGGTTCGCATAATCCTAATCAAGATGTGTGGAATTCTAAGGTTAAATTAGAGAGAAAGCATATTGTTGTAGGTATAAGAAAAAAAAAATAAATAAAAGATAAAAAAGAAAAAAATAAAAGAATGAGTCACTAGGAACCTAGGAGTAATGCTAAGAGTGACAATGTAATGCTTTACACTGAAGTGTTCAAAGCAATGCAACCTTTGCAGTCCTTTTATGAAAGAAATCCAATTAAGGTTATTTACCTTAATAGATCTTGTAAATGTTTCTTTGTATAAATAATGATGATTTACTAAAGGTTAGTTACATGTATGTTGGACTTTTAAGCAAGTGATTCACAAGAGAAAGATGTTTTAGATCTAATGCCAAAAGGCGAATTTATCCAAACCAAAGATAATTTTAAGACAAAGGATCCATCGATCCGTAGAGGTGCCAAATTTAGACAAGGATCATTTTCTTATTATTTGGGAGATGATGTTGACATTAGGTTATTAGAAGAAGCTTATATAAGTTATAAAAGTTCTCAGTTTGAGTTTTCGGAAATGACATCCAAGTCTTGCTCATCAAGTTGGAGTACTTATGAGTTTCCTGATGGAAATTTATAAGTCGTCAATCCTACTCAGTAGTGTGGTTTAGTTTAAGCATGTATAATTTGACCATAGCTAAATAACACAAACATTGAACACTTTAGACGCAATGAGACATCTTCATGCAAGTGGAGTTGTAATTTGATGTACTCAATCTTGTTGTCTTACATCGACTCGTGAATTCATTAATAACCGAGGAGGTAAACATGAGATACTGGAAAATATCTATGGTTATTTGCTTGATATTTCTGTGATCTAGATAAATCCTAGTCTCGATTTTATGTTCATATTCTAATTTTGTAATTAGATTGAATGATGAGATTGATTATCGTTTGAATAATAATCATCTTCATATTTGAAATCCTCTTACGCCCACTCATTGAAAGAAAGCACAAGAAAGTTTGTGGAATATGTTCAATTATTCCTAGTCCTAAACTTAGATGGTTAAAGGATTCTCATTTGGTGAAGAAGAAATAGTATGCTTATTTGGTAATGTAATAGAAAGTTTTGATAAGAAGAGAGTTTGAGTTTTGAGTTTTGAGTTGTGCTTTTGAATTGTTTGAGCAAAGTTACATATGTTGTGCATTTGCTCATGTTTGGCTTTTCGAAAACAATGACTTTACCAATTGCATTGCAAGATAAATTACTTGAGTATTTCGGATTAAACATTCAAGTCGTCAATCCTACTTCATTGTGTATTTTATGCATATTTTTGCCAAATATTTGGAACACAACTATTGGACAAGTAGACTCAATATGACATCATCTACACAAGTGTGAGTTATGATCCGATGCATATTCTTATCGTCTTGATATATTTTCATATCAATCGAGTGTGATTGAGTATGTAGGTTTAAGATAATATCTCTTGATATATTTTGATATAATCTTAAAGCTAGACAAATAAGAATCTGATTTCTTGTCCATACTCGAAAACTTGTCAATTAGATTCGATAATAACATCAAATCATAGTTTGAATAATGAGTTGATATATATTCGAAATCTTTCTTAACCCTTACGAACACTCTTTTAAAAGAAGACAAATAAAGATTTTCATAGTGTGTTCCACTAATCCTAAGACTAGTTGTAAGTGTTAGGTTGATGAATAATGACAAGTTAATTTCTTACTTCAAGATTGTTATATATTTTGCTTGTGCGAAAAACTATTGTTCTAGTAAAGTATTGCATAGTTTTGACATTTATGAGTAATAAAATGGGATTTTCTTAACCATTTTTATACAACACACATCTTTTGTAAAATATTATACGTTTATAAAAAGAATATAATTATGTGTGTGTGTTAGAACAATGCAAGCACAAGCAAAGTTTAAAATATATATTTTCTTTTACTTAATTACCAATGTATTAATACAATCTTTTATTTTGTTTAACCAACCCGAGATCAAACAATCGAAGATGATGAAAATATTTAGACATTTTGTTGGAAGAGAGATAATGTGTTGGAAATATTTTAATGATGGGTTTTAACATATGATCTTAGGACATTATTTTTCCATACACTTGACAAACTATTAAAATCTCATTCATAAGTGGGTTACTACACTCAAAATGATTTACAAGATGTTTATGTAACACTTGTAAATATAATGATCTATGCCTATATGCAATGCACAAACAATTTTGCAACTTAACGCAAGAAATCTAGCGTAATTCCTATTAGGCATAATCCGAAAACTAGTAACATACAAATAGCATACATGGCACATGTGTTTAGATATATAATTAGCTCAATTTCAAACAGTAATGATTACTTATTAATATCTATTAACCAAGTTGAAATAAAAGTAAACACACATAATCATCTAGCATACACATAAGGATATTCGTTGTTGTTTTGTGTATTAGATATAACGATGTATACTTAGCTTGATTTGATTTGAAATTAAAATTGTTCTTCCCCATTTCAAAAATTAATTAAGATCAATATTTTGAAAATACACTATTTTTCAAAGATATATCAATTAGAAATGCTCGACTCAAAGGTAAATGTAAAATACAAGTTTTACATTAAAACGGAACTTAAAGTTTTGATCGCTATGTAGTATTTTGCATTTCTGAATTATTTAACTTTAGAATAAAGACTTGGAAGTATTTTTAAATGAAAGTATACTTAATTATCTTCGAAATGCGTACAACGACTTCTACAGACTTACAGTTAATTATATATGATTTTTTGAAGTTTTCCAAATTCTGCTGAAACAGACAGGCGGCCCCCATAAAGGTGACGGCCCCCAGATATATTAGGGGGCCGCCCGGACATTTATGAGACCGCCACCAGTGACCCAAAAATACGTTTTTGTATAAAATCATTTGGTATCTTAATGTAGGGACATAGGACTTCAGAGAGTTGTTCAAGCACATAAAACACGTGTTTTAGACATCATTTTTACTCCTATGACTTACAAAGACGTATTTTACACTTCTAAGCTTTTTGAGAATATTTTCAGCTAAGCTAGTATACGAGGTATATTTAACAACAAAACTAATATGAATCAAGCAACAAAACACTTTTTATATTTAATCCCTCTTCATGGGTAATTTGATACATGGATCGTACTCTATTTTAAAAACCATTTATTTTGAAAACTAGAGCGACGTGGCTCTGATACCAATTGTGGAAACCGTAAAGGGGGTGAATACGTTTCCTTTCAAAAACTTTAAATCTTTTATATCAAGTATTACATGACTCTCTGCCGGCGGTCCCATAAATATATGGGGGCCGCCTAGTACATCAGATAAAATTTCATTAGTCTCGTGTCGGTACGCGTTGTTGTCACTTTCGAGCCAACTAAGTTTCAAATAAAATAAATAAAAATAAAAAAATTAAAAAAAAATTATGAGAATTATGTACTAATAATTATGATTTATTATTAAAATAAATTTTGGAAAATTATCAGTTACGCGGAAAAAATTATTTATTTATTTATTTTTATTTTTTTATTATTATTTTTATTATTTTTTTTTTCGGCGATAAAAGGTCAAACGGTCAAAAGTCAAGTCAAACTCGAAAAGTAAAAGGGTAACATAGTTATTTAAAGTTCCGAAAATTGACGGTTGTCACATAATACATTTCCATTTAAAAACTTTAAATCTTTTGTATCAAATCGCCAATCAAATTAGACGTAATATGAGAAGTGTCGATAATAGGTTTTACAACAACTACCACGTATCTTAATAATACAAACTCAATGTCGAGTTCTTCTTCGGGTATAACCAAAACCATTATGTTTTATGGCCCAACATAACAAACCTTGTGTTTTATGGCCTAAACACATAAACTACGTCGCTTACATTATTTTCTAACACTAAGCTAAATGTCGAGTCCTAATCTTAGCTAGAACCAATCTACCACTTCACCAATGTATTTTAAGGCCTAAAATACTAAACAACCCACAATTAACCCATCCAAATATACACATCATTTAGATCTACACACTACTAAAGATTGGAAGACATTGACTCAATCTATATGTAACAAATGTTACAAATAGACTAACTAGACTACATAACTTCAGATCTTGAAGATGATCGAAGTTCTTTTCTTACACTTGAGGAAAGGAGGAAAAGATAGAAGATTGGATCACATTTAAACAAGATTAAACAAGTTAAATGATTAAAGGTTTAGAGAAATTTAGTGAGATCTAGAGAGAGAAAGAACTGAAAGAAAATCATGCAAAAGGGTTATGAAAATAGTTGGAGGTGACCCACAATTTATAGGAGCTGAAAAACAACCTGTCAGGAAACGGTGGTCCCAGATATATTAGGGGGCCACCAGACAATTAAGGGGGCCGCCGGCCTATTTAAGGGACCGCCCCGACAGACGCTCCTGTTTTTGTCTTTTTGTGGTGACAAACTTGTCTGGTAAAAGTGTAACATGTTTTGGAGGGAAAAGAGCCAGATTTTGAAATTCAAAATAATTACTAAATAAAACATTTCTTTATAATTCAAAAATAATTTGTCTAGATAATTTTTGAGAGATAGTTTTGTTATATTTATAAAAATATAAAGTTTAAGACAAAAACTTATTTCTTTGATTTGTTTGTACATACATTATATGATTTACGTCGGGTGCAAACAAATGTCGGTGTTGATGTAGACTTAAGACGTCTAGAGATGTAAATGCAAGTATGCATTGATTGTTTGTGATTACGAGTAACTTGCGCACTTTACGTTACGTATTACAAGTTACATGTTTGTCATCACAAAAACATAAGAAGATCGTATAGATTAAATATCATAATATTTGCACTAACATACAAAACAATATTTTGTTAAGATTTGGGGTTAATCATAAAAATACAAAGGCTGTCCCAGCTGCACTTTACGGATCTAGCAAAACCAAAGGACGGATCCAGGCTATGGTGGATCCGTGGATGTGTGCGACAATTGGTTGGGACATATTTTGAATTTTAAATGTTGCCTATAAATAGCAATCTTAAGTCTTCATTTTAGACAACTCTTCACAAATATTTTTCTCTCTAGCTTTTATCATTTTTATATTCTTTGATCATTATACTTGTTTCATAATCCATTACAAGTTATCAACTTATTCAACTCTTTAGTAAAGAACACTAACGAAGACGTGAAGCTTCAAGTGTTATCAGTTTAGTTGTGTTATCACGGTTGTGATTATCATTTATCTTGTATCTCTTGTATTGTGTGTTGTGTGTATCATATGTGTATGATAGGTTAGTATTTAGCCCACAAAATAGGTAGTGTGTTAGATTGGTTCTATCTCAAAGTAGATCTCGGTATTTAGCTTGGTACCAAAAAAAGTGTAAGCGACGTGTATGGTTTTCTCCGCCTAAAGGGAGCTTGTTGACATAATGAAGAAAACTTTCAATTTGGGTACTTGGGGAGTGGAGTAGGGCGAACCACTATCTTTATAGCTTCATAGCCGAACCACTATAAATCATTGTGTCATCGGTTTGATCTTTCCTATCCTTACTTGTTTATACTTCGTAGATTACTTATTTACTTATTGCATTGCTATCATTTACACTTGTGTATATCTCTTGAATTCACATAAGTCGACAATCTAAGTTTTA
>BQNB010127008.1:1979-19509 GCA_026074375.1 Tanacetum coccineum | reverse complement strand
ACACTACAGATACCTCTGGATGAGACCCAAGTTGATACTAAGTTAAACTTTGTGGTAGAACCTATGGACATCTTAGAGAGGGTTCAAGACACTTAAGCGGAGTAGAATTGCCATCACCAAGGTTTGATGAAATTCTAAACGAGGACCTGAGTTCACGTGGGAACATGAGGATCAAATGAAACTTAAATGCCCGCATCTTTTTAGCTTTAGCACTAGTTGAATTTCAAGACGAAATTCTTTTTAAGGGGGGTATAATGTAACCCTTGCACTTTTCTGGAATCTATATGTTCTAATTTAATCCATTGACTTTTTGACTTTCGTCATTTCCGTTAGAACAAGTTACTGCGTTGACGGTGGTGAATCAATGTTTATCTTGGTGATCTTATCTTTAGAGCCAATGACTGAGATGAGCCAAGACATTTTTATTTCTCACCTAATAGTCTTTTTAGTGAAAAATTCCATATATATATTCTGCACGAGTTTGCGATTTTTTGTATTTGCGCGACTCCACCTAAAGATTGCCACGTGTCCCCTTTTTTGTACTTTTACGTCAGAAAATGTTTTTTACTCGATTCATTTCAGTTTTACTCAATAAATTTAATGATTTGTTTTTTATGAATTTCTTTGTCTTTTACAAAAAAGACAAAAATAATAAATAATAATATTATTATTTTTAAATTGATTTATACATTTCAATCTGCGACTTTTCTATTTGTCGGTCACCGAATTAAGAGAATATTAAAAAAAAAAATATATAATGATCTTTCCCTCTATTTTTTGTTATTGCCCAGCACGAGACCCAGCACGAGACCACAACTACCACACACACTAGCCTAACCAAAACACACACTCACAGACACACGCCATTATGTCTTCTATGGTAGAACTGAGTAAGGTAATGTATCTCTTGGGTTTTCGCACTATTGTTTATTGTTTTTGAGTTAATTTTATTATGTTTAAATTGATTTGGGGTTTAATTAAATAATTGATTTAGGGTTTAATTTGTCGGGTTATTTGTGTATATTGGTTTCTGTTTTTGTGTATTTTACCTTTGATCCCCTTTGTATTTAAACCCTAAAACCTTATATCCATGACATTTTTTATTATATATAAATGATTATGTTAACCTTTAAGTAGGTAATTGATTTGTAATGTGTAATTTTTATTTGTTAATGCAGTCGTATGACTGCAAAGTTACCATACGGTCGAGGCCTTCTACGATTCCGTTTATTAAAGAAAGGTTATCTAAGAGCAATAAGTGACTGAAGATTTTTAAAGACACTGTATTTGGAAAGTATTTAGATCTCGATGTGGAAGACAATGATAACCATTTGCTGAACTATGTTCTTCACCATCAAAGGCCCCAACTCAGTAAGAGTATTGATTCAAATCTCGTATTTGACATTGCTGGTCATATGTTATTGTTCGGAAGGTCAGAGTTTTCCTTGGTGACCGGTTTTGCTTGCGGGAAACTTGTTTTCCCTGAATATATGGATGACGGCATTCCTCCTTTTCTTAGACGTGTGTTTTCGGACAAAGCAAAAAATCTGGAAAATAAGGCTAGTTTGGGTAAAGCTGCAAAAGGTAAAGCTGCAAAAGGTAAAGCTGCGAAAGGTAAAGATGCAAAACGTAAAGCTGCACAAGGTAAGGCAACCCAGCCAAGCGACATAGGTGATACACAGTGTGACAATCCTAGACTTAAGATCATTGATTTGGGACGATGAAAAGTGGAAAAAGTTATGTGTTGAGGATTCCATACGTGTTTGTTTGTTATACATGTCGGAACAGATTTTTATGGGGCAAGAGGATAAAAAGGTTGTCAATAATAGTTTCCTGAGGATGGTAGAGGATCTAGCAGCGTGGGACGATTTTTCTTGGGGTGAATACTATT
Source organism: Tanacetum coccineum (assembly GCA_026074375.1). NCBI lineage: Eukaryota > Viridiplantae > Streptophyta > Magnoliopsida > Asterales > Asteraceae > Tanacetum > Tanacetum coccineum. Next base: position 17,618 of record BQNB010127008.1, on the reverse strand, counting down.
GGGAAGAATTTTATAAAAAGGCTGTGAATTTGATTGACAATCACAGAGACACTCACACCAACTTCAAGAAAAAGAATCCTTCTAAATTACCAACGTACTCCATATACGGATTTGCTTGGGCTTTCAAGGCAAGTACTTGTTAAGTACCTTAAATTTGTTTAGACGTCTCATCTATTTGTCTAAATGATAACATTTATAGGTTTGGATATTGAAATCGTTCCCTAACAGTTATCACTGGTGGTCTAAAGAATCAGAAGTGATACCAAGGTGTCTTGCGTAGACTAGGAGAAAAGGTTTTGAAAAAAGAAATTACCCTAAACTTTTTGGGCCGGTAATAACCATTAGCATACCATAACAAATTCAAATTATGATATATTTTTTAATTTTGATGTATGTGTTCTAACTACGGCCATGTTATGATTTTATTATAGGATTCAAATCCAATTACTCAGATTCGACCTGATTTGAAAGAGAGAGATGAGAACTGGTGTAGAAAAATGTATGACTATGTTGCATGTAAGGAAAGATCTGAACAGGTGGATGACCAGAACGGGTTTACATGTGATGATGAACCTGAAGCTGCACAAGATGGAAGTGGTACCTCAGATAGAGCTAGTGCAGGAGCTAAAGTTGAAGAAACAAAATCGACTAGAGAGGTTGCGCTCAAAGAAGAGCTTGATTTGTGGAAAAGTAGATACGTCAAACTAGAGTCGTATTACAAAAATCTAGAAGCGTCTGTTGAAATAGCTAGAAAGAATTCACCTGGGTTGTCTTTCCCAACTCCTAATGCAAAGGTTTATCTAAATTACCACAAATTAGTATCCTTCATATATTTGTAACCAATAATTTAATAACCGCATTCATTCATTTAGGCCATGAGTGTTTGTGATGATATTGATGAAGCTGATACCGCAGCCGATGATAATGAAAAGGTTTGTTTAGCTTGACATAAATTTGTATGATTTGTATTAATATATTAAACAATAACCGCATTTATTTTATTTAGGCCACGAGTGTTCATGATGATGTTGATGTACCTGATGCCGCAGCCGATGATAATGCAAAGGTTTTTTTAGCTTGACATAATTTTGTATGATTCGTATTATTAAACAATAACCGCATTCATTCATTTAGGCCATGAGTGTTTATGATGATATTGATGAAGTTGATGCCACAACCAATGATAATGCAAAGGTTTGTTTAGCTTGACACAAATTTGTATGATTTGTATTAATATATTAAACAATAACCGCATTCATTTTATTTAGGCCACGAGTGTTAATGATGATGCATAATGCAGCACGTAATGTAAGCACATAAGCAAGTAACGTGTATGCACTTTGAAAATGTTTGATGTGATGCAATGTTTGTGAAAACGGTTATAGTCTAGGGTAAAATATGCAACCTAGTTCTCTATAACCTTGGCTCTGATACCAATCTGTAACACCCCCAAAAATGTGTCGCAGCGGAAATATGTCAGGGGGCGTTACTTCATAATACAATAGCACAAGATACAAGAGAACGACCTCTAAATGTGTCGTTTGTAAAACAATCTCGTTGATTTTCTGAAATCAAAATAATAGTTGTCCCATAATTGCATCACCATGAAAAACTTGAATGTAAAGACTCCAATGCACATCAAATAATCCAAGCATCTAATTCACCTGAGAAAAACATGCTTAAAAGTGTCAACATTAAAGTTGGTGAGTTCATAGATTTGTTTAAATATGAATGTAAGTTTCAACAAATATATTTATCCACTGTGTCATCACAGTACCATGAAAAATGTTTATAAAATATGCACGACCCATTTTATGTTACCAAAAGTACCAATCTCATCCCAAAGATTTTTATAAATAATGCATGACAAATTTAACGTCACCAAAATGTTCCAAGTATGTATGTGTCGGGGGGCCCTGTAGTCCCCAACATGATCCGACATGTTATAACGTTCGTTTACCTGGTGATAGCTAATCACCCGAACGGGGATTGTCAATCCCGAATAGATCTATTTCATAACATACGCGCAGACAACATGCTATAACGTTCGTTTGCCAAGTGATAGCTAATCACTCGAACGGGGATTATCAATCCCAAATAGATCTATTTCATAACATTCGCGCTCACCCTCCAAGTGATTTACAGTTCATGACACTGTGACGTAGACTTGTTGTATGTGCCCGATTCGGGCAGTGATACAAATAATGTGTTCCCATCATGGGTGTTCCATCTGCAACACCCGGGCATGTAATTGATTTTTGAATTATTTTGAGACTTCAACACAAATAAACTTATTAAGTTATTATCAAGTTAAACATTATGTTTGTTAAATTGTTAAATGTAGAAAATATAATCTATCTACTACCTATATAAAAGAAGCTTTTGAAAAACCAATCTTCTCCCAAAATTATTAAAACAATGACACGTGTAAATTAAAAATAATCAGCGGCTGATATTGTCTTCTCTCACCTCACATTTAATGTTAACAACAAACACCATCCAAACAAATTAACATCACATTTAATGTCTTCTCTTACCTCACATTTAATGTTAACAACAAACACCATCCAACAAATTATTTAGTCAAATCTACATTTAAAAATAAATATTTGATTGACAAACTATTAAGCCGTTTCCTACATTCAATTTTTGAATTATTTAGTCAAATCTACATTCAACTGTTTCCTAAATTCATGCACTATTAATTGACAAAATATTTGAGTCAATCGAAAAAAAACGAAAATACATTGGTCAACATTTTAACCTATTCCATACATTATAAATATCTTAGTCAAATACACACATAAACACTCAGCTTTTTCCATCTTCCTCTGTTCTTCAAATTAACACACACCCCTGTAATGTTAGCTATTGAATTCTTAATATTTTATATTTTTTGTTTATGTTTATATCTGAAACATGAAAGTTTTGTTTGTGAATGTAGCAAAAGAAATGGAGCTAAACATGATTCAATTTTGTGACATGTATCCCATGCTTGATGATATCAAAATATTGACACGCTGCATCAGTTTTGGAAGGCTCACCCCGCTGGAAAGCCTAATTAGGTGTGGAGTTTAGACATCATCTTGCAAGATCCACATGTAATTTTTTTATTTACAATAACAGTATGCAAATGATATATACATATAATATATATCTATAACCTATATAAAATAAGCTTTTGAAAATCTAATCCTAACCCAAAAAATTAACAGAATTGTAAGACAATGAAAACCCCTTGAGTTATGATTTATTATTAACCACTATTTATAGTGGTAAAACCTTAATACCCTAAACCCAAAAACCGTGGGACTTATACCTTAGATTCGACAAAAGTCGTCTCGGGACTTGATACCCTAGATTCAACAAAAGTCGTCTCGGGACTTATACCCTAGATTCGACACCAACAAAAGTCGTCTCAGGAATTAATACCCTGGATTCGACGTAAAAAAAATTAAATAACTAAATTAAAAAAAAATCAAAACAGCAACTATTTGATGAGCCGATCAAACATAACTTCATGTCACCATAACAACTCCAAAACAAGTGCCATGTCATTGGGGTTGCTAATTAATATCACTGTCTTCAAAGTCATCTGTAAAGTTGTTGAACAAGCCGTCATCAGCAATGATCCAAAGAAGCTATGATCCACGAAGGGTTTTAGGTTTTTTTTATAGAGATCGGTGATATACCGAGATGTGTGTTTGATTGAGGTGGGGTTAGGGTTTGATGGGGTGGCTTAGGGAGGCGGCTTAACTTAGCCACCTCGGTTTGAGGATCAGACCTGCTCTGATACCTTGTAAGAAAGGGTTTAGAGATATAATTTGTGTCTTGTATTCCTCAAAACAATTGATACAATATATAGGAGTGTACGGACTATTCTAGAATACGGGCTTGAGCCCAATACATAATGACCATTAATTTGACTGACATAAATAACTTTGAATGACATAAATAACTTTGACTAATCATATATAATTGACTTTGACTGTGTAAGACAATGAAAACCCCTTGAGTTATGATTTATTATTAACCACTATTTATAGTGGTAAAACCCTAATACCCTAAACCCACAAACCGGGCTTGGACCTATTACATAAATAACTTTGACTAACATAAATTACTTTGACTAACACTAACATATATCCTCTAATAAGAATGACACCTGTAAAATACATTTTAATCAACGGTTGATGTTGGAAACTAAAATCTGACATTTAATACCGAAAAAAACCCTCCATTCAACCCTTAACACAATCAATTAATTCTAGCAATAGATCTGTGTAAACCACAAACCGATAGTGACACAATCAATTAATTCTAACAATAGAATGGACTTAAAAAAATATTATTCTCAGTGTTTTATTATTTGAATTTGGTGACGAAGTGACACATTGTGTAATTACATAAAAAGCATGATTAGTAGTTGTATTATTTATCTATAGGGTTAATAGACAAAGAAGTTACTATACTTTCCTAAAAAGTTCGCCTAAGTTACTCAACTTTTATTTTGTTCACTTAGGTTACTGAACTTTTGATAAACATACACCCCCATAATTTTAATGTTAATCTGAGCAACCTGGACGTATATTTTTAGGTAAGTTAAGTAACGTAAATGTCATGTTTTTACAAGTTCAATGATGTTTACGTATATTTTTGCAAAGTTGAGTAACCATGATAATGATGTTAACATGAATGGCCCTTCATTTACGTTTTGCTTTTACCATGAGGAGGGGTAATATTAAGAACGTATTTTCTATTTGCGTATCTTATTTTTTTTCACATGTGTGTAATTGTGTTCTCTGAGTTCCTGCGTGTTATGTTATTTACATGTTTAGCTATTTGTTGCCTCAATATTGTTTCTTTATAATTCAATTCTTGAAAATACAATTTTTTATTGTGTGATTGAATTGTGAATGTGTGGATGCAGGTTAAGTTAAGGTGGTCCTCTAAAAGACATTTGATGTATTTGATCCTTACTATGGTGGACCGTGTATCAAAAGGTTTTGAGCAGTTCCCCTGAGGTTGAATCCATTCGATTATTCCTAGCTTCAGTTACTAACTCATCAGGTTAGTTTCGAGGTCTTTAATTAATACAACCATCAGTCAGTTTGTAACTCTTTTACGTAATTTGCCAGGTAATATATTTAGCACGAGCACTACAAGTAATTTTGCTCAGAAATATGTATAGCAACTACTATAAGTAACTTATGAAATATCTGCCATGGTCATGACAGGCTCTCTAAGAATTGGCAGTTGACATTGAGCGTGTATTGCATGGGGACGGCTGCTAAACAAATTGATGTAAAAAAAAATTCCAATAAAGTATATTGTTCTATGTATTGGTGATTTCATTCTATTTCTGGTTTGGACTCTGAGTTCTGTTTTTGTATGTACACTTGAGCAATCTCTTTTGGCTACAATCAATTAACATAATCAAGTCTCTTTTGATTTCCTTATAAGCCCCTTGACTTCAAGGCAAGTATTATTGCACAGCTTTTCTTTATGTTATGATTCTTAACACAAGTGATTTATTCATGATCTTTAACATAATAAATGCAGTATGAGCTATGCATTCATAAATATGACGGATCCACAATAGATTGTACAATTTCACAAGGTAAAAGCTCTTTGTATGAATTGAGCCGTTGGTTTTCTTTTATTTGTTTTTGATTGAATTGTATAAAAAAGGGTACCAAATGAACATTACTTTTGCACTCATTTATAGGCAAAAAATGGGAGAGGTGCCATAGAAGAAAAGATGCATGTTTTGTGTATGTTTGAATTCATGGAAAAGAAACATTGATTGCACTTCTAGAGCTCAAGTTTGTTGAACGAAGATAAGTGTTGCCACTTTATTATCTTTACTACGGATGGAACGCATGATGACACTTAGGTAATTACTTTTCTGTTATCATATATTGGTGCCTATAACTTAATAAATCAAATTATTCAAACAACTGAATTATTATTACCACATGGTGTAAACACTGAATAAGAAGTGCCTACGGAATATAGAACACTTGGTGTGTCATATTTGAGCCCATACCAAGAATTTAACATTAAATGTGGCCTATACAAGTTACATCATCATCATCGTTTAAATTCTCACATTAAAAACTATTTATTTGTTGTGTCAAAATGCAATAAGCCAAACGCCCTTTCAATTTTATTATCAATTTATTGTATTTTCAAAGCAGATATAATTGATTGATGTTACTTGTGCAAATATATGAGGTTGAAATAAGCAATTTAAAATAACTATGTTGACATTTTATTGATTTCAAAACGCACATCTGAAAGGGTGTTTGGGATTGCTTATTTAGTGGGATTGCTTATTTAACAGTACTCCTGGGGTTTTGTAGATATTTGTGAAGGATGTTTGGAAAGAATACACGGGATGGCCATTAAACGCCATGGAAAATCAGTACAAGTTCATGGTTAAACACATGCAACTTTAGAGCGTAGCGTTTCAGGAACTTCTCCTCGATGCATACATTGTGTTTATCTTGCTGCTATACATCTAAGCATAAAACTGTTGGCTTATGTTGGTCCTTGATACAACGACATATATTGGAGAGAAATGTGATGAGGTTTAATTTCCAATATGTAATATGTATGTAGCCATCACTGTATGTGTATGGGTCTCTTCTCTTTTTGAAATTGTTATGCGTATGTATGCAAGCTGTTCAAGTATGCGTATGTCGCCTTTATTTCTATCGGTATGCAATGTGTATGGCTCCATATTAGGGGGTGTATGTGGTATGTGTATGTAGCTACTTATGCATGAAATTCAATCAAGATTGATAATTTAAGTGCTATATAATGTTATTTGGGTTTTAAATTTGTTTATTTTTACAAAAACAAAGGGTAAAATTAATCCTTTATTTTGAAAGATTACGATCACTCAATAAGTTAATAAAAAGGTATTTACATAAGATACTTTCCTTTAAATCCAACAAGTAAAAAAAATTTGTATTTTAATCGATAATAATATAGACTTAATTATTTAGAAAAAACCATGTGTCTTGCTAATTACATTTATTTGTCAACTATCTATCAACCAGCGCTTAATTTTTAAAACAACACTGAAACAATTATGTGTTTTAAAGATAACATAAAACAATCAAATCAAGTTATCTAAATGAAATGTAGTTAGACTTGGAACAACAAAAAACAATATCGAACTATCAAATACAAATGTTTATTTAAACAAAATCTTAAAGCTCGCCGCCCAATGGGCGGGCCTTGAAGCTAGTAACATATATATACAAGCAAGGTTCAATATCAAAACAAAATATTCGTATCTTGGTCACAATTTTTTCCTAATATGTTAAAATGTGAACATATTCTATGTATGGTAAGTATACAATATAAAAAATAAACATATTTGATCAATCAAATGATTTTACTAAATCTGACATTCATAATATAATCAATCTAAAATTTAAATATATGTAAGAAACTAATTAAATATACGTTCAGTTATAAACTATAGTAACATATATCACATATTGATGAATAAATATCAGCACTCATTTTATATAATAAAAAAAATTATGCTTTTGGTAGAATGGTGGATAACATTGTTACTTTTCTCTTAGACCCCGTGGAGTATTTAAACTCATAGTCTTTTTCCCATAAAAATTAACAAAAAATACGTGTATGTAATTGATTTTTGAATTATTTTGAGACTTCAACACAAATAAACATATTCTATGTAATATAACATATTCTATGTATGGTAAGTATACAATATAAAAAATAAACTTATTTGATCAATCAAATGATTTTATTGAATCTGACATTCATAATATAATCAATCTAAAATTTAAATATATGTAACAAACTAATTAAATATACGTTCAATTATAAACTACAGTAACATATATCACATATTGATGAATAAATATAAGCACTCATTTTATATAATAAAAAAAATTATGCTTTTGGTAGAATGGTAGATAACATTGTTACTTTTCTATTAGAGTAGTTAATGTGATTGACAAAATTTATGTTGGTTATAGAAAATGTGATACCGTCATTAATTCATTATTAGTGATTTTATTACTTCATGATACTATAATATCTTTCATCATTTATAGAAATGAGATACGGTCATCAATTCGTCATTAACTATTTTATTATTTCAGGATAATTTGGTATTCTCTCCGTCTCAAAATTATTGACCATCGACAAAAAACACAAAGTTTAAAAAAATTTGCATTTATCACTTTTTCTCTTTCTTACTTTTTGTCAGAATGACAGTTTTACCCTTAATTAATTAATAAAAGTCTTCTTTAAAGTTTGTAATAATAATTTCATACAAGGGTAATATAGTAAACTTGATAAAACTTCTCTATTTATTTTTAGTAGTCGACAATTAAATTGGGACACCCCAAAAAAACGTGGACAATAAAAATGGGATGGAGGGAGTATTTGTCATCATGTATACTTTTATTATAAAACGTGGTCTTGATAGTCCGCACTTCGCTGCGACGCGTTTTGTATATAGTATATTTGGTAGACATTGATTGCCATTTTTTACTCTATAGCAATAGTTTATTTCTAACAACCTTATGATAAATACGGATGCACAACAACTACTCCTTTCGTTCCAAAATTATTGTCTCCGGACAAAAAAACACATAGTTTAAGAAAAGTGCATTTATTACTGTTTTTTCTTTCTTACTTTTTGAAAGAATGACAGTTTTACCCTTAGTTAATTAAATAAACTCTACTTTAAAGTTTGTAATAATAATTTCAAATAAGGATAATATAATAAACTTGATCAAACTTTCCTATCTATTTTTAGAAGTGAACAATTTAATTGAGACATCTCAAAATAGAAACGTGGACAATAAAAATGGGACGGATGGAGTATTATTGACTTTGTTACAAAACTTGGTAACTTATGGTCAAAGTCAAATACTTTCAACATGGTTGTTAAGATCCCGATCCTGAACTTAAGATCTTACGATTTTACGATACTGCAAAGCAAAAATGATCCAGATCCTACATAGGATCTTTACATGCTTAAAATCTTATAGGATCTCGATCTTAACCATATGATCTTAAGATCTATTCCGATCCGATCTTGTTTTTCTCGAACCACAAACTAAAAAACTACAAATTTATATAGGTTGTGTTTCATAGAATTTTAAAAACAACATGCTAATCTTTTTAAACATTTTATAATCATAATTTAGGACAACATTTCTATAAAACATTGATATAATTTTGTGATTATGATATATAATAATAGGCAAATTGCATAAAAGTGTACTAAACTTATACTCAATCTCAATAAATGATGTTGTTAGTATACGTATCATACATCGTCTATTTATTTATATACACAATACTTCGTGCTCTCATTTTGATATTAATAATCTTGTGTATATGTGTGTTGTATTTTTAAAACAACATATATGTTGTATTTTTAAAATATTAAGTCTGTTGGTACAAAGTCTAAGGGGTTATTTGTTTATTTTTTAAAGTTATTAAAAACATGAATATAAACTTATAAATGCTGACACTTAATTTCACTATATTATTTAAAATTCAACCACTAAAGTGTTTATTAGTTTACCACCATTTTTTTATTTTTAAGTTTTTGTTTCTCAATTTGTCACTATATTTTTGTGTGTTTTTTTTCTCCACCAAAATTTTCAATTTTGACCAAATTGGATTCAATTTTGATTTTTTTACCCAATCAGATCGCACAATTTTTCCTACTTGTTTAAATCAAGAATTCTGATTGGTCTACGTGCACGCACGAAGTTTATACATTAAATTTTAATTAAGTGTTAATTTTGGAAATGATATTATTTTTTCGTATTTGCACATTGAAGATCTTGTTTATCATTATTTCATTAATTGTGAATGCGAGTTTATTTTAATTTAAACAATTGTACCATTTATAATAAATGTTTCCTATCATATTAAACAAATAATGTTAATCCTCATGTTTGTCAATTACATTGTTGTGTGTTAACTATAATTTAGCCGTATTTTATATTAAACTCGTGTACACATGTGATAAACTTATACAATGAAATAACAATTAGTCCTTATTGAACGCATATAGTAAAAAGGTATTTTTCCCGGATATTCTTACTTAAACTCACAAAGAGGAAAAAATGAGTTGTTCGTATACGTACAACATCGTCTATTTATTTATATACACGATATTTCGTGCTCTCATTTTGATATTAATAATCTTGTGCATATATGTGTTGTATTTTTAAAACAGCATATATGTTGTATTTTTAAAATATTAAGTCTGGTGATACAAAGTCTAAGGGGTTATTTGTTTATTTTTTGAAGTTATTAAAAAACATAAAAACTTATAAATTTACACTTAATTTCATATTATTTATTTAAAATTCAACCACTAAAGTTTTATTTGTTACCACCTTTTTTTTAAGTTTTTGTTTTCACAAATTTGACACATATATTTTTATGTGTTTTTTTTTCTCCACTAAAATTTTTAATTTTGACCAAATTGGATTTAATTTTGACCTTTTTATAACCAATCAGATCGCACGATTTTGTTTACGTGTCAAAATCAAGAATTCTGATTGGTCCAATTTTTTTTTCTATAAGATCAAATCTCATAGAAAACTCCGAAATGATATAAATTTTTTATTATATACTGTAAAAGATTTAAAAAAAATCAAACTACAATCTCTTAGTTTAATAATTTTAATATTATCAGGATACAACTTTTCCTATAAATACATATTATCTTTGTCTTAAAATTATTGTTCATGTATCTTTTTTTTTGTTTGTCCTAAATTAACCGTCCACTTTCAGAAATAGATAGTATAATTATATTAAGTTTATCGTATCAGTCTAATTTGAAATAATAATTACAAACTTTAAAGAAGTTATAAATTAATTTGTTAAGGGTAAAACTATCATTGTGCAAAAAATAAGAGAGAGAAAGAGAAAGTTGTAATGATAATGTTTTTATAAAATTGTGTGTCTTTTGTCGGTGAAAAATAATTAGGAGAGGGAGAGAATACTTAACATTAAGGATACATATTTTCAGTATGTTAAATGAAAAAGAAAATAATTACAAACTTTAAAGATGTTATAAATTAATTGGTTAATGATAAAACTATCATTGTGCAAAAAGTAAAAGAGAAAAAACTCTAATAATAATATTTTTATTAAACTGGGTGAAAAGAAAAAATAAGAACTTGTAAGAATTGTTGGCCGTCTAATAATTCTATGTTATTTTCCTAATTTATATAACATAAAATGTCAAGACAACCAACAATACAATATTGATCTCAACATGCTTAGATCATTCTTTTACTACTCCATGTGGGATTCTACATACAAAAATAAGTTCAACCTAGAAGCACTTGAGGGGCGTAACCTATGTTCTAATTTATTTATCCATATTAGTGTTTCATCTAAGCTCCAAAGTTTAGTAACTATTGCGATAATATGAAACTGTGGGTACTAGACTTTACCCTTATACGAATCGGGATTTTTTTTTATCTTTGCTTGTTCATTGTATTGGTCGAGAACTTTATACCAAAACAATTCATTTTTTGTTCCGGATTGACATTTGGATCCTCAAATATTTGTATGTAACATTCCGCGAAAAGTAACTCATCGTCTTGGTTTCAATAGTTTCGAACATCGGCACCGTCGGGTTTCGGTTCACGGGTTTTCTTAACCATTCTCTTGACACGTTTTTGGGTACCTTTTGACGTTGGGCTCAAGTCGTCGGCTTGTTCTTGTGGTTGTTGGGAAAAACGGGTTGGTTTTGATTTTGTTGAGAAATTTGGGTATGTTGGAATTGTTGTTGAAGTTGTCATTGTTTTTTTTTTTTTTTGAACGGCAATTTTATTAAACACTAGCAAGGAGCTAGATCAACAACAAACAATATAAGGGTTTTTAAGCCAATCGTCCCATTTGATCGATGGCTTTACATCGATATTTAAAACCAATAAAAAGAGCTAGAGACTTAAATTATCAAAGCGCAAGACACTTTTCCGGAATCTTCGTTATCAAATTAAATCTAATTACGTAAATTCACGTAACCCACCACAAGCCGTAATAGACCCATTCGATAATAACTTTGATGTTTGAACGAATCGGGTAGACACGAGCCAAGAACGCCACTCCTCATATGAATTAACCTCCATATACTCCACATTCCACCATGAAGAAATCTTTCTCATAACCTGTCTAACCACATTGCATTGAAAGAACACATGACTTGTCGTTTCGACACCCATTTTACAAATGGGACAATCAATAGAAGTCAATATCCTTGCGCGACAAGATATGTTATAACGACGTTAGGAAGAACATTAGATTTAACTTTCCAAGCCTGAATATTACCTTGATAGGCACGGATTTGACCACCTTGTCGACATACTCTCTCCTGGAACCGGTTTGTGTATAACGTCTTGCGAACTCGAACAAGAAAATGAGCCATCATCTCCAGCGACTCATATGTACACTGTCACACGAATGGCTATCCAACGAGATTGTGCTTCATGACTACGGCCATAGAATCAAACTATGTTGTTCAATTACCTACTCCTCGCATTTCTTCTGAAGGGAGTAACTAGCTATGGCGACCTTTAACTTTTGAACTCACAATGGAGAAATATTTTCTGTAAAGTTCCAAGGCATATTACATGAGGAAACATCATCTTTACTCTCAAATTCGTTTACCATTTATAAGCCAAAAACAGAATCCTCACCATTTCCCGCTTTAATTTGATAAATCGTGAATATTTATTCCTTGTGCTTGAATCCACCTTCACCTCCTGGACGATTGTGGTCCAACAGGTCCGAGCAGCCGAAGCTCCTACTTTATCTAAATCCTGTCCCTCCCCTATAAAGCCTTTATCACTCTTTGGTCCATAACGAATCTTTTTGAGAATAAAACCGCCACAACCACTTGAACAACAACCCTCTATTGAGAGCAAATAAACTAGAAACCCCTAAGCCACATTTCTCTTTTGAAGTTAAAACTTTGTTCCACTTAAACCAAGTTGCTTTATTACTCAATAACATTTGTTGTTCGGGTGAAATTTGTCGGAGATATGGGTTATAGTTGGTATATTGAGTAGGTATTTGATATGGAAGTTGAGTGGAGGTGATGAAATTTGCGGATGTCGGCGTGTTGGGATTAGACGAAGAAGACGAGCCTGGTATTTGGTTTTGTGGGTCGTTGAGCATATTATTGATCCATTGTTGGTTGTTTGGATTCATTTTGGTGAGTGAAGTAGAAAATATTGTGTTGTGAATTATAATGGAAGAGTGTGTAATATATTGTAGAACAATAGGGTATTTATAGAATTTTTAAGGAGTAAAAATTTGGAAAAGTGAGGATTTAATACACTTAAAACGGCTATTTTTTTCTCCCATCCAGTTTTATAAAATTTAAAAATTCGAAAAAAAGAAAAATGGCATGGTGTGGGTTGGTGGGTACGGCGCCATGACATATGGCGCGAAGGTCGATACAATGAGTGTCGTTGTGGAGTGAGCTGGTGTCATGGCTTGACGCCATAATGCCACTGTACAGAGCCTTCTTAGGATGCTTAACATCGTTACATTATCATATTAAAAAAAAATCAAACTTCTCTTAGCTTAATAATGTTAATATTATCGGAGTACAACTCTTCCTATACTACATACTTAAGATTAAGGATACATATTTTTGGGTATGTTAAACAAGCAAAAGAACCCGCGCGTTGCGGCGGGGCTAATTTTTTCCCGAATAATTTTTTTTTACGTTTCGAGGGTTTTTTTTGGGCGATGCGTTATGGCGGGGCTAATTTTTAATATTTTCTTTTTTTGTATGATTCGGGGGAAAAAACTTTGCGTTGGGACGGGCTAATTTTTTCCCGAATATTTTCTTTTTTTGGGACGGTTTTGTAAATTTTTTTACGGGCCATCGACATCATACGCTCTACTGAAATAGATTTCGCGGGACCCGGCGATCAAATTCTTGGTGGGAATCATCAACTTTATAATGTTTTAATCACGGCTCACGCTTTTTTAATGATATTTTTTATGGTTATGCCGGCGATGATAGGTGGATCTGGTTCTGTTTTTTTTTTTTTACTTTGGGCCAGATTTTAGGCTATTTTTGGAAAAAAAAATTTGCTGGGGAATTTTTTTTTTACGTTGGGACGGGTTAATTGTTTCCCGAATATTTTCTTTTTTTGGGACGGTTCGATATCTTTTTTTTGGGCCGATGAATGTAAAAAAGTTTTGAACAATAAAAACTTGACGTGTTTTTTTTGTTAATTTTTTTACGGGATTTTTTTTGTAAGAAAATCGTAAATAGTTAAAAGTTGAGGGACCGTTTTTTTTTTTTTACTTTGGGCCAGATTTTGGGCCACATTAGTTTGTCGACAAATGTGTATATTAGTAATAATTTTTTTTATATGGCTTATGTGTTGGGCCTCATGTTTAAAGTGTTTTTTTTTTGCTATATGGGTTTTTTTTAATATAATGGGTTGTACGTTTGTGACCATATCGGTTATTTTAAAGTTATTAGGTATCGAAGATGTTTCCGCGGGTATTTTTTTTATCTGAATAAATCGGAACTTTTGTAATTTTTTTTTAACTCCTACTTTGTGCATACAAATTAAAAAAAAAAAAAAAAAAAAAAAACTGGGCTGGCCCAAAATGGGGGAGCCCGTTACTGTAGCAAACTCAAAACGGCACCGTTTTCTTCAACAAATGTGTATATTTATAATGTCCATGTCCAAAATATTGGGCCCACTTGGAGTTTCAGTCCAAACACATGCTAAACAAGTAGATGACCCAACTATACACAGAGGGCTCCATTATCTGCCCAAGAGCAGGCCCATTATTTGCCAAGGATCATGCGGGCCACTACTTCTACATGTGTTTGGTAATGCAATATTTGTTGGTTCCACAACATGACTGTGGATGAATATACAATCTAACTCTAGGTACTTTCTTGGGGGATGAAGACATGGTCTTGTGGATCCCACTGTTTTAATATTAATGATAAGATAATTCAGCAGAGATATATTAAAACATATAGATCAGAAATATTATTTTCTTGATCAGGGTGAGGTGGTGGATAGAGACACAAAGGATATGTTTAACTCTATGTGATTATCATTGACTTAAATACAGATTTAACAGAAATTTTGATTAGTACTGCATGTTCGAGGAAGTGGTAGAATTATATTATTATGTAAGTTGACTGTCATCCTTAATATATAATGCCAACATCCTTCTATATTTATGGCCAAGTCATTCTTTTCAGTTACTACTTAATCCAATTAATCAATAATCATGCTTGTTGCTACTAGTGTTGGAAAAGAATTTGATCAATCCATGCGGTCAGGACTATGGTCACAACCATGCCGTCAATTCGAATTTCCTGAAATTCTTCTAGCAACAGAAAACTTTAATGAGTCATTAGTAGTCGGGAGTGGAGGTTTTGGGAAAGTTTACAAAGGAAATATAGTAAATGGATCAAGTCTTGTTGTTGTTGCCATTAAACGATTGGACTCCATGTCCAACCAAGGGGCAGTAGAGTTCTGGGCGGAAGTTGAGATGCTTTCTAAGTTGCGTCATTGTCATCTAGTTTCGTTGATTGGTTATTGTAAGTATGAA